>WWET01003606.1:108114-135179 GCA_011038615.1 Limnodynastes dumerilii
CTAGGGGTCTTCCATCTATAATTACCACCATAAAACTGGCCACTTGTGTATAGATACTATCACACCCTACTGACTGGTATCTGGAATGTAATTTCCCTTGAAGGCAAACACCTTTAATGTGGAATCCTGTTTCTCTTAAAATTTCATTGAAATCACTTGTGTTTGATACTATAATACCACTGTGCATTAATATTACTGTTACCTTATAAAATACATTCATTTCAACCGTATTTATTATTATTAACGTTTATTTATAAGGCGCCACACAGTATCCGCAGCGCCGTACAGAGGCAATAGCAAAGACAATAGTTGCATATACAATAAAAAATATGAAGGATTACAATACATGTATAAAGCAAAAATTAAATACAATACAAAAATATCAAAAGAATATGTGAGGAAAATAAAGATGCCGGGTAAATGTGTAGGAGCAGATGAATAAGGAGAGAGATAGACAGTAGAGAGAAAAAGGTGGGAAGAGATGACAGGGTAGACGGATGATGACAGGAGAAAGGAGGACCCTGCTTATAAAAGCTAACATGCTAAGTGAGAGAGGGTGCACAAACAGGAGACACAGTGGTGAAGATGGGGAGGACAAGTAAGCTTAGGTGGAGGAAGGGTAGGCTAGCCTGAAGAAGTGGGTTTTAAGGGAGCGTTTGAAGGATTGGAGTGTGCTGGATTGCCTGATAGAATGTGGTAGGTTGTTACAATGGAGAGGGGCAGTCCGGGAGAAGTCTTGGATGCGGGAGTGAGAAGTAGTTATCAGGTTGGAGTTGAGGCGGTGGTCACCAGCGGAGCGCAGTGGACAGGAGGGAGTGTGGATGGAGATAAGGGAGGAGGAGAGAGTCTATTGGAATGTCCTTTTGTTCCACAACTAACTAATTTACTCATACAAGCCCTATACTAAATTTAAACAGTAAATAAGCCTCTATATATTGTAAAAGGGTGCCTGGGTGAGTTTTCCCTTTGTTTCTCCAAATATCCAATAGTAAGGCGAATATGCTAAATCATCATTAAATGACTAGATGTACTCAATATTTGTAAGTTACTTACAAAGGTAGTTCACAGTTTAACCCAGGAAATATAATTCCTTATCTGCTACATATTCCCAGGAACCATGATATTTATATCCCAAATGTCTATATTATGTCTATATCAAGAAAGATTGTCCACAAGATATAACACTTTAGGATAAAGTATTTACTTTGATATAAAATAACACATTCTGCGTTTCTGCCTAGTTACTTATTCACAGAATGCCCCTTTTTGCGTATGTTACTACGAACCTAGAAACTTTAGGTGCGAAAGGACGTAATTTGCATGCGTAAGTCCAACGTAAACAGCGTATAAAAGTTACTACGCATGCGCAGTGCATCTGTTCTTAAATATACGCACCTAAAACTACGCAGATTCTTAAGTGTGAATCAGGCCCTTACAGTTCAAATAGAGTTTTCTGAGTTGGTTCCATATTTATTAAATGAATAATGTTATGCGCCTTTTTATCCAGCTGTCCAGCTTTTATATATGTCCAGCCTCCATATGTCTGCCCCTTATTATATGTCCATCCTCCATATGTCCGCATATACGCAATCTACGTATCGAAACATTACGTAGATTACGTACAATAGCTACTACGCACAGTAACTATCTTTCAGCAAATTCCGGCCGTCTGTGGAAGATGGCAGTAGTTCTGGATCCGGGCCCATGTCTCCCCATTTTTAGATGTTTGCCCTTTAATATTTGTCTAGCTTCCATATGTCTGCTCCTGTTTATATGTCCAGTGTCCATATGTCTGCTCCTGTTTATATGTCCAGCCCCCATATGTCTGCCCCTATTTAAATGTTATATATGTTTATATGAAAGGTTTTGATAACCACACGGTTTCAGCCACTTTAAAGCAGAACATAACTGCTCTCCGACCTCCATTGTCAGCATGATAGGAATTAACCGATCAGACAAAGGAGAAACATTAGCAAAATCCAAAATGAAATGGATCTATAAATGTTATACTTTACATCCAAACAGTTTATATGCAGATTTTGAGCTGAAATGGTTTTTATAGTTTTTTTAAAATAGTTTTTAGAGTTGTAGACTTCAAATAGAGTTTTCTGAGTTGGTTCCATATATTTTTAATCACTGTATTTATTAAATGAATAATGTTATGCCCCTTTTTATCTGTCCAGTCTTCATATATGTCCAGCCTCTATATGTCTGCCTGTTATTAAATGTCCAGCTTCCATATGTCTGCCCCTTATTATATGTCCAGCCTCCATATGTCTGCCCCTTATTATATTTCCAGCCTCCATACATCTGCCCCTGTTTATATGTCCAGCCTCCATATGTTATCTGTCCAGCCTTCATGTATGTCCAGCCTCCATATGCCTGCCTGTTATTATATGTCCAGCTTCCATATGTCTGCCCCTTATTATATGTCCAGCCTCCATATGTCTGCCCCCTATTATATGTCAAGCCTCCATATTTCTGCCCCTTATTATATTTCCAGCCTCCATACATCTACCCCTGTTTATATGTCCAGCCTCCATATGTCAAGGTTTTCCCATGCTGCACGTTAGGTTAATGAATGCTGCTGATGCATTTGATCTGTGTAGGTCTATAACACTGTCAACTTTTATATTTTAAGAACCCGGCATTTATTTAAACATGTTGGAATTTTTTGGCAGAGTTTCCTTCGCAATATTGATAGCAAGGACATGTCAGCTGTACCCAAATGCTATTGCTTCCACACTTGTGCACAAGTTTTTCCTTTAAAAAGTCCCTTTACTACACAGTAATATTGGTAATATTGATTTTTTCCCTATATATATATATATATATATATATATATATATATATATATATATATACAGAGTTATACCTAACATTCAGTATATGCAGATGTTATCCACTTAATCATAGTAGGTTTTCTGACATGACTTCCCTACATATTCATTCACTTGTTGAATTTGTTGGCACTTACATTAGAGTAATAGGTGATATATCACCTTTTTTCTTCTTAATAACACATTTAGATTAATCCTTAATCAATATGAGATTGTTTTGATGAGGTGTGCACATTATACACACTTTATGAGAAATGTTCTGCCTGATGAACAGTGGTTGCCTCAGCTGTTGATTATGAGGTTGCCATGGTTACTAGTTGCCACATTGAACAGGAGAGAGGACACTAGATTATAATATAGAATATATGTAGAATTGTTCCTTAATTCTTTTTGTTTTGCTTTAGTTTGCAATTTATGTATTACCTAAAAATCATTGGTCATAGGATGGGGTTTTCACCCCAAGTCCCTTATTTTGCAGAGGAATTTATTTTTTAGTTGAGCTGAATGCTTCTATATGACTATGGTCCTGAGGTGACCTGCTTAGGTTTAATTGTATTATTTATTGTTAATGTGTTTTAAGTGTCCCGATATAGATGACGCATAAAGAGCTTTAGAAATACTAATACTCGGGCTGAGGTTACCATAGTTACCTGGCACAGAACATGATTGGACTGAGTAAATGTCATCATGGATTCTCCTTGATAAAGACTTGGAATGAGTTGGTGGTTAGCAGGAGTTCCTGGCTCATGTGGTGAGTAGAAGCAGGACAGCCTAATACAGCATGGTGATCAGGCCCGATTCACTATCTGCCCGCTGTTGGGGGAAACCCCGTTGTAAGTGGGGTTCATCTGACTACCACACATTGGGCCTGATCCAGAACTACGGTCAAACACTGGTCGTATTAACGCACAGCGTAACTACTATGCACTCCCCCTGACACCCCCTCCCCCCATCCTGCTGTAATTACACAGCCTTACACCGGCTGAAGCCTACCTTAACTTTTGACAGCGTAACAACGGCAGGACGTCCTGCCCGTAACAGCTGAACCCTGCCCATACTGTATGTTTTGCATGCCTCCCCCGCCTACATTCCCTAATTTTAGCGCATTTACGGTGTTTGTATTATTGGCACGCCCCTTTCCACCGTAAATACGCTACTGTTACGGAAGTCCGATTCTCATTTAGTAAAATGCCTTTTACACTAGTACACATCTGCTGGGCGCATGCGCACATCAGGCAAAAAGTAGATATTACACATACGCCCGCCGTAAAAACGCCCGCGGTCATTGTTCTGGATCAGGCCCATTGTTGCTATTTAGCACATTACTTAAGAAAGTAAAGGGAATTTTATAAGAAATAATCTTTTAAGAAGGCTTTCCTGTATCTATTTATATGGTTTTTTGAGTACCTTTTTTATGTGGATTGGAATAAAGTGTGAAATTTAAATGAGAAATGAGGATTGGTCTTTCTCTGTTCCGGAGGTTCCAGTAATTCATTGACAAGCCTAAAGCCCAAGAGGCTAAAATGTGAGTATAACCTTATTGTTTACATTTCATACGCTGTTAATGATACCTTGCACAAAGAGGTTGTGCTTGTCTTTCTTTTTGCACAAATCACAGAGGTCTATAATAATGGAAACACAGGGAACATCAATGGAGGATTGCAATTGAAAAGTTTTAACCGGAACGGTAAGGGTGCATTTTGCCCAAGAGGCATAAAATGAGAGTAGATTCACCTTGTTGATTCTTTCCAAGTATATCTAATGTTTTTCGTGGTTTTATTTATCTTTCATATCCTTTGGAAAGAGAAAAACTCCCCTTCTTCTAATGAAACATCAGAAATAACCACTGAGGATTATATGGAGAAGAGTTTCCTTTAATGAAGAGACAGTATATGTAAAGTTTGCAAGTATTTTTATTTTGATTGACTTGACCTGTTCATGAACAAATATTTGGGAGAAACAGTATCTTGTGATTGATTGAACTCAGCACTCAATACAACATTGGTAGAAAATGTCACCAATGTGTCACATTTTAGTTGTAAAGTAAATATGCTATCCCTTAATTTCATAACAAAAGCTTTCATTTTTATGTGCAGAAATGGCTGTCAAATTCATGCTAAAAAGCATGATTATCTGTAGTAGCTGTAATATATTTCTCCTCACAGGGATTGGCCTAAGCCAGTGTTGCTGAAACAGCAAGAAGAGAACAATCTGAATTTAATGTGGGATCCCAGGGTATATAATACACAGCTGTACATCTTAAGCTCTAATTTTTCATAAACTGTCCTGTGTTTTGAAGTAACAGGACATGTATGCAATCTACGCATGTACGCAATCTATGTAACGAAACGCTATGTGGATTGCGTAAAATAGTCACTATGCGTGCGTAGTAGCTAGAATCAGAAAATTAGGCCCGTGTGTGAAAAATTACGGGGTTGAGAATCCGGTCCTATATATTATATATATTATGTATTTAAGGAATTACTCATTATCTGTCAAAACTTGCTTGACATCATGATGGAACATTATAAAGCTAGATAAACCAAAATGATATGTCATATATTTTACTTTTAAAGGCTGACTGTGAAAGTTGAATAGTTATTTTTTCTTTTGCTGGACTAAATTAACTTTTCCCTAAAACTAACTTGGACTGATCACGCAACAATGACATTATTTATTTGTCCTATGGTAATGATTTATTCTTCAGGTGCTAGTAAGGGTGTATGAACGTTGCACTGAACATATATTTGTTGTAACTGTGTTTCAGATAGGACTTGGCTATATTCCAGCAATAAAGAAAACTATTTTCTGATTATCATGGAGGATTTTTAAGAATACAGATTTATCCAGGTTGTAGATACATGTACTCTCCCGCCTTAGGAGTACCTTGTGGCGGTCACCCCCTCTTGTCAGGGGTGGTATGTGGTCAATACCCATGTAACATAGATCTTACATTATATATTGTAGGTTGGTTAAGTGTTGTGCCACAAGCTGGTCCTGGTCCTTCCCTTCCAGGAAACTTTTAATGGCTGATCGGTGACAGGCCGTTCAGCATTGTAAAGATTTATCCAACATATATTTTGTTGCAGAGACAATAAATAATATATACAATGAAACTTGTTGTACATATAATAACCTGTTTCATGTCATATTTCTTGTCCTTAGATGGATGTTTAAAACTCGAATCAATGTCCATTTGGCTACATGGAAGAGTCCTGTTTCACATTATTGCTTCTGGTGTCAATTCTTTAATGTTTCTTTCTTTTGTGTGACTTGGCAGGCGGAATTGTTTAGCAAAAACTGGGAGCGTTTGTCGGTTGTAATAATTGGCCACAGGGGGCCGGGTCTCACTCTTTTCATAAGTCGTGCACAGCAGAAGCAGAGTTACATCAGTACGATCCTATATTCTGTACGTGCAAAGGTAGTTCACTCCCATTGCACATATGGCCATTCTGTACTGTGGCCCCACGAAAATAAAGGATTGTGTGTAAAGTCTTAACCAAATCCTTACCCGCCCACCATGCATACACACTGTATGCATGGTGAGTCGCCACGCCCTGGCATCAGAAAGGCTTTCTATGCGTAATCCAGGATTGTTAATAGCGCAATTCAGTGTGTAACTGCCATGTGCATGCATGCGCAGAACACTCACACGGAATACTTACACATTTGGAATGTGTAAATCATCTGTATTGTGTAATTCTGGATCCAGCCCAGGGTTCCTGTAACCCCCTTTTATAAAATATATTAAGAGTCTTGTCCATGTTTTCAATGCTGTTAATTCTTTTGACTCTTAGCAACATAAAATAACCTAATACTTTGATTAAATGGGTGTGTGGGGACTCTTAGCATGAAGCATATTATTCGTATCTGTGGGTTTTTGGTGCATTTTGGCCTCCCGATTGTCGCCTTGTTGGGTTATCAGTACATCCAAAAAATGGATTTGATTCTTACTAATCGCATATGTGAATTTGATAGTAGGACCCATAGTATTCATTTTGGACATACCTGTAGTAAACTGGTTGTAGGTACCTGTCCAAATAACGAGAATGTCAACTATGTATCTGAAATATAAGGCTGAGTTGTTCTTGCAATCTGGGTTACCAAGAAGAGCATTTTCTCCAGCTCGAACATTAATTTGCATATGCCGGACGGGGCCCATGGGCTTCTGGTTAGTATCTTGCTTCCTGAAAACCCACCTCTTCAGACTTGCTTACCCTTCTTCCACCTAACCTTTCCTTCCCCTCCCTTCTCCTCCTCCCATTCTACTTACTATTGCCTGCCCCTTGTCTCCGTGACTCCTGTTAATGTATTCCCTTCCATTTAGCATGTTAGCGCATGAGCAGGGCCCCCTATCCTCCTATCACCCCTTTCCCCTTTTTGTCCCCACCACAACCCCTCTCCTTTCTCTGCTGACTATCTCTGTCTTTCTTCTGTTTTTACACTAATATCTTGCTTTGCATTGCACTTTATTTCACTCTTCATGTTGTATTTACTATTTTGTACCCAGTATGTTATTTGTGTATTTCCTGTTTTCTCTATATGTCACTACAGATACAGTGTGGCACCTTATGAAAAAATAATAATAAAATAATAATAATAGTTTAGCAGCAAGATTAAGAGGTGATTTAGGCCCTGATTCAGAGATTGAAAATAAGAACTTAAAGTTACACCTGGGCTAAACCATGTTGATTTCAGGGGAGTCAAATTTCATTTGTTGCAACAGTATTATAGTTAAAAGGTGATGTTTCCCAGCTCAAGTCTAATTAGCAGTTTAAAAGTGAAGCTGATCAGGTATCTGTGTTGATCAGGTAAAAGCAAAGCAATCTCCCTGCATGCATAGAATAAAATTAACTTGACTCCCCCTGAAATCTACATGGTTTTGCCCAGGTGTAACTTTAAGTTCTTATTTTCAGCCTCTGAATCAGGCCCTTAGTTACTGAGCAACTACCTAGTGGCCTCTACTACTGCTTCGTGCAGAATGTTTGTGTAGAGGCCTTATGACGTCAACACTACAGTACATAGCCGATATGCCTTCGGTAGTACTGCTATGGATCATAGTTTGAGCAGAAGCTGTGTTTTATCTTTTATATGGGTTTCTTGTATACAATGTCTATATTGAATTAATGATATAATACATGATCAAATAAAAACGCATCACATGTGTTTTGATACATTTTTATTATGTAATTGTGTATTATTTCATTAATTCAATACCGACATTATATACAATATAAATAGAATTAGTTTTACATTTTTACTCTATATTTAAAATCTTTTTACATTTGGCATAATATGTCAAAGTTGAATTGAAAATATAAAATATTGCCACCCAGTGTTTTTCAGGTGAATTGCAGGTGTCCATCCTGATCATCACCTTCTCAGAGAATCCTTTTAGTACATCCCAAAATGACAGAGATTTAATGCATGATAATTTTACATTGCAACATTAAGCTACTTTGTGATTACTGAAAACCCCAAACAAAGCAATACTAATTCCATCTAAAATGCCCCGCAATCTTTATTTATTTTTTAGATCTATTTAAGGCTACAACACAAAAGTCAGTTTGATGCCTCAGATAGACAAGCTGCCTCTACGGATCATTTTTTGGGTTTGTTTTTTTAATGGTTATATCGCTTTTGCTATCTGAGAGGGAGACTAAGAGAGATACATGCCTATGTGTAAAATAATGATAAATTATACTGCAATGAATATATTACAGGCCTGTTATATCATCAGTCAGCGTGGATAGGGTGATGCATGTATAATGATTTTGGATTATTATTTAGATTGGTCAGGGGAAACCTTTATTCCACTCTCTGTGTGGGAGAGAGGAAGGATATCACCTGCCTGCTGCAATAGAGGAGAATTTTCAAAGACTTTGTGAGATATTTCTCATATGCATCCTGATCATTGTGCATGATCCCTGTTGAGTGTCCAGTCTGAAGCCTTTTCATGCATTTTTCATTTTTGCTACCATGATCTCTGAGCTTTGGTGACTGAGGAGAAAAATAAAAGTGTTTGAAAAGACAAACTAGAAGAAAGTGCAGCTGTGATCACTTTCTCTGGTCTCTCTCCCCCTTCTCACCTTTACATGAGGCATGTGTGAAGCTGCGCCTGGGTGCAGGTAAAGCATGGATTAAGCCAGGTACTTACGTGAGTATTCCCGTTTGCTTAAGTGCTGGGGCTTGCCTTGCTTGCGGCGAGACATGTTGGTTGGTGGGTGGCTTGTGAGAGCTCGGTTCACATCGGGAGAGCGGGGTTAGAAAGAAGGAGACTCCAGAGAAAATATCTTCATCAAATGCCTTTGACATCCAAAATAAATTAGAAATAATACAAAGATGGTGCAGGGAAGATGAATTGTGGGACAGCCGTCATGCTTTTTTTTTTTTCTTTTTGGAGGGGAAGAGTGTAGAAAAAATAAGAAGAGAGAGATAGAGGAGATAAAGGAAAAAAATGGCAAAAGCCCCCCTGAGCTGCAAGTTCAGAAGTGGATGTTAAGTTTCTGCAAACCTGAACGTCAACAGCTGGATGGACAGAGACATTCAAAGCATGGGCAGGGCCAGGGGGAGAGGAGAAGAGAGTCGAAGGCAAACCAGGTGCAGGCTAGCCAATGGACAGTGATCAGAAGAAGAGGGGGGTGGGAATGTGGGCACTCACAGTACAAGGGGGAGGGGGAGGAGAAGGGGCTAGACACAAGCTGCTGCTTATTGAAAGCAAAAAAATAAAAAATAAAAGCACAGTGTTGAGCTGGAATCTGATGCTGCTGTGGAGATAGCACAGAGAAAATAGACGAGATCACATATCACATAAACACACTATATACCTAGAGCCCTGTGAGAGCAAACAAATGCTCACAGGCAGCCTGCATGGAGGGAGCAGAGGGAATCTGCCAGGGAAGAAGGTGACATGCCAGATGATATGGAATGAGAGAGGAGGCTGCCGGGGTCATAATGAGAAACAGCAACTAGAGACCAAATTTACTAAGCAACGATTTTAAGAAATCGCTGTTTTTTAGCACATCCCATTTGCTCGCAACTTGGTCAATGGCAGCTGCTAGGGTTTGGTTAAGGTGAGATATTGCCATATAAGGAGAGTGCAAATTAGGAACTGAAGACAGAAGTTGTTGCACAGATTGGGAAAGTTGCTTAACATTAATGGTCTTGAGATTTATGTTTGTGTGCAAAAGTTTTTTAACTTAAGTAGCAAAGTAGTAGAACTAGAGCGTAGGCATAGGAGCATGAGTAAAGTGGAGTGCAATGAATGAAAATGTAGAGGGGAGTGAGGGAAATTTGCAAGGGAGGGCTGAGTTAGAGACTTACGAGCATGTGGCCTGCGTAATTACCCACTGTTACGCCGACTGAAGTTAAGGTAGCCTTCAGCCAGCGTAACAGTGTGTAATTACGCCGGCCACAGGGGGAGTGTCGAGAAAGTGCACCAGAGCTATGCTGGCCGTGCTTATGGACTTAATGTCTACACTTAAACATTTTTTTTCTGTTTATTCATTATTTGTTTTCACAAAGCATGTGTCAGTTAATGCAGACTTCAATTATAAAACTGCTTTACTGTTTTAATGTACAGTTTTGTAATATGCAATGAATGCAAACCATTTTTATATGTAATACTACCACATTTTTCAACCTCAAAAATAAAAACATTCTCTCTACTAATGTAGACTGAATTCTACTCTGTCCTGCACCAATGAAAAATGAGTATAAAAGTTTATCTATGCAGTCTGATAGAGGTTTGTTATCAGATTAACATTGCGATTAGGGATTTCAAAGCAGAGGTATTTATAAAGGCATTTCTACACACACTGCAGGACATGCAGCAGTGGTGTTACCCAATATTAGATAAACAAGTGGAGCTAAAACAGGTTGTAACGACAACCTCTGAGTGTAATTTAATCTCAGACAGTGGTGAAGACACTTAAGGGACTCTTATTAAAGCAAGATAAAGTAAGGAAACTAAAGCATATACCTTTTTAAAGATTTTATGTTATTTAATATTATTGGGCCAGATCCAGACCCCTCACATGCTTTCCGTACATGTGGGAGTCTAAAAAAAAAAAAGGCAGTGTATGCCCCTGTCACTCCCCTCTCTCATGCGGGGCCCTGTATACTTACGTTTCTAGAATCCTACCTTAACGTCTCTGTGCGTCTCTGCGCGAGTCCAGATGCAGATCCCAGGCCCTTCATTAGCCTTTACCCATCGGTATGGCATTAGTGTAACATATGGCGGGCACATACACCAATGTTATTTTGTATAAGTCCCATTACTTAATTCTAAGTAATACTTACTTAATTCTGGATCCGGCCCATTGTTATTATAATATTATTATATTAAATATATATGTGAAAAAAATGTAAGAAATCAATTTGCGCATAATGCAATGAACTTTGAAAAGCTGCAATATGATCACCTTAAATTGCCACAGAACTCGTGGGTACTACAATGGGTCAAAAATTTAAAGGCAGCCCATTCGTGGTCAAGCAGGTGAAGCCATGTAAGTCCCTTAACGTTATTTGTAGCATATAAGGATATGATATTATTATTCTTTTACTATAGGGTGAAACATTTCTTTGGTGACCCCACTAAAATAAAATAAACCGTTATTATGTTCTTTACAAGACTAGTAGTACCAGCGTTGCCCGGCTGTAAATTTGCAAGTTATTAAGTTATAAATATATGTCACTGCTCTTCCAACACACCCATGAGGTGGCTGCCCCGTGTGTTTTTAGTTTTGTTGGGGTGTCACCAGTGGCCCTAATCATAATCACTTTTATATTGTTAATAATGTCATTTAACATCATTCAAAATAAGCTCTGCCCTTCTATGACCAAACTCTGCCTATTTGTTCAAACTACACAATCTTTTTCTTTGTGGTCCTCCTAAATTGGGATTGTCTGATTGGGACCCCAGCACACTAGTATGTCTTATGGCATCCAATGTTACCACTCTCTGAAGTTTTCTTGCAAATCATTCAATATAGGCTCTGCCCCCGGTTCCAGCCAAACTCAGCCATCATCTGACCTTATTTGCTCAAACCACACCCCCTTTTCCATAAGCACCGCCTTTTCTGTGGCCTGTGAATAGACAGTACCCCCTAAATAGGGATGTGATTGATAACAGGTTGATAGTGTCATACTCACCACTGCTGATTGCCAACTGCCATTGCCAACTGCCACTGCTGATTGCCAACTGCCACTACTAACTGCCACTGCCAACTACCAATTCCATTTAGTGGAAGGCACATTCTCCCTGCCTCTCACACAAGCAGTGTACCCCATAATAAATTCTCCCTATCTCACATACACAGTGCACCCCTTGTTTGACTTGTGATGTCTCATCCTATGTTACAGCCATTTTTTCATGCCCCTTGTATGTCTTCTGCCATCCTATCATCCCCCTCCCCTTGTATGTTACAGCAATACTTTCAAGCCCCTTGTATGTCTCCTGCGCTTTTAATTGATTTACCTTGGAGTTATGGCTCCCTCCTGTTTCTTCTTTTTCTTATTGCTGCTCTCTGGTGCTCTGTTCAGTGAATGAACGTGACCTTGGGGTCATGCTAGAGTCACTCAGATGAGAGGGAGTTGCTGTAAAGGAGCACAGTGCTTGGCTGGGCAATTGCTGTTAATAATGTGATGAGCCAGAAAGGTACTGTGTATGAGCCTGGGGCTGCATGCACTGGGCTTGGGCCACATGACACAGCCACCCAATAAGGCTGTGACAAAAATTCCCTGTAGCACTGAGTGATACATCGCATGAGCAGCAGAAAGGGCAAGGAGATCTGAACTGGGCATTGTGCGTCTCTGGTGCATTGTGCACTCTAGCCAGCCCGTGGTCCCTATGACTGTAGAAAACTTCAGTGTGTACTGTTACACGATCTTCACTGCAACAATGCCCATTCATATTTCTGCATAGAGCCACCTTGTGGGCGAGCATATCATTGCAGCAAAGATATATTTGAATAGTCCAGCTCTGCCAATAGGATATATCATTCTTGTTAAATATCTGCTCACTTTTCCCTTTCTTTGTAAATACACTTTGCATACTATATTTTTATCCTATATAAGGCAGATCAGAATCATCCTTATATAAGCAATGTATAATTATACCATATGGAAGGCAGGGTACAATCATCCTTATATAAGCAATGTATAATTATGCCATATGGAAGGCAAGACACAATATTCCTTATGTCCTTAATGGATAATTATACCATATGGAAGACAGGACACAATCTTCCTTATGTCCTTAATAGATAATTATACAATATGGAAGGCAGGACACAATCTTCTTTATGTCAGTAATGTATTATTATACAATATGGAAGGCAGGACACAATCTTCCTTATGTCAGTAATGTATGCGAATACCATATGGAAGGCAAGACACAATATTCCTTATGTCCTTAATGGATAATTATACCATATGGAAGGCAAGACACAATCTTCTTTATGTCCGTAATACATGCGCATATGAGATGGAAGGCAGAACACAATCGTCCTTATGGGCCAGGTCCTGAGCTAAGTACGCTAGCCGATGACGTCAAATCGGCTATCTGTATTTACTGCGCATGCGCGCGTCAGATGTTACGCCACGTAACTCTGAACGTACGTACCATCAGTGTAACTGAACAAAGACGGCGGGGGCATCAATACGACACCTGTACTTAGGCTTTTTTAGGCGGACGGAGGCATTTAAATTGGACTGTATGGGCTGGGTTTGGCCGTCATGTACGTAAATCCATTACGTACGTCAGTAGTTATATGCTATGAAAAGTTAAGATAGGCTTTGGGCAGCGTAAAACGCTAAAGTACATACATTCGAGGGGAGTGCCTAGGGGTGTGCATAGAAATGACGCGTTCTAACATACCTAGCCCGTAGGTCTGGATCTACCCCTATGTCTGTAATGTATAATTATACCATATGGAAGGCAGAACACAATCTTCCTTATGTACATAATGTATAATTAAACCATATGGAAGACAATACATAATCATCTTTATGTCAGTAATGTATAATTATACCATATGGAAGACAATACATAATCATCTTTATGTCAGTAATGTATAATTATATCATATGGAAGGCAGAACACAATCATCATTATGTCAGTAATTTATCATTATACAATATGGAACGCAAGACAGAGTCTTTCTTGTTTCAGCAATTTATACTTCTACAGTATCAAAGGCAGGACACAATCTTTATGTCAGTAATGTATTATTATACATTATAGAAGGCAGAACACACACAATCAGGCACTGTTAGAGTGAGTATCTGCATATTCATGTTATCATAGGGAGGATTCTCTACATGCCTAACCTGCGCAAATAACACAAAAAGAAAAAACACCAGCGCTTTATCCACCATCAAAAACGCAGCTGCTATACAGGGAC
The DNA here is from genome assembly GCA_011038615.1 of Limnodynastes dumerilii. Classification (NCBI taxonomy): domain Eukaryota; kingdom Metazoa; phylum Chordata; class Amphibia; order Anura; family Limnodynastidae; genus Limnodynastes; species Limnodynastes dumerilii. Next base: position 122,360 of record WWET01003606.1, read on the forward strand.
CTCCTCCCAAAAGAAAACTTAAAAAAGATAAAAAGAGACAGCGCTATAACTTGATAAATAAATAGATATCTATCCTGCAAGTACTGAAAAAACAGTAAAACGCTGGTCTAAAAAAACAGTAATAATTTTAATCTTAAATAATCAAGAAACATGAATAACATAAACAAGGTGCAAAATTTAGAATAAAAAACTAGGGAGAAAACTAGTATCATTAATCAAGTTGATAGAAAACTAAGTTCATAATATTGGTTTAGATTCACAGTTACATAGTAGCTCAATTCTTAAAATAACGTACATAAGACGAAAACTACGTAACTGTGAATCCGGACCATTCATAGCAAAAATGGCAAGTTCTATAATATAAAGGACATGAAACACTTTACCCAACTCCAGGGATGAGAATTTTGGAGCTCCTCTATGTCCACTGAATCCAAATCTCTCCGGTTTATTGACTTCGGGTGGCCAGCCAGTAGTAATTGATGGTGGAGACACAATTTTATGATACCACAGTCTCTCACTAGTCTCATACGCCCTCCGGCAGATTACAAGAGTCCAAGGAATAGTAATAATATAACTCCCTAATTGGATGGTGTAGACACGATATTATGATACCACAATCTCTTGAAAAAGTCTCATATGCCCTCTGGCAGGTAAATTGGCTCCAAGGAATAATAATAAAGTAACTTCCCAGATGGATCAGTATAACGGACTGGCAAACGGTGAAAAATCTTGAGCATATGTGGCAAAGCGAAGGGTTTCGTCTTTGTGAAAGTCTTTATCAAGCAGTAATGTTTTCATCAGCCACCCGCAGCCTATTTAAAACGAGGCAATTTGATTAATTAGCCCATAGATGTACCTTAAAGGTCTGCAACCCACGTTTTCTATTGCACATAATTAATGACAACATTCTTAGACCAGCGGTAAACAACATGTATAAAATACAATAAAAAATGGAAAAAAAAGTAATAAAAAACAGATAAAAGGGAAACATGATGGCACATATAGAAATAAGAAACATGATACAGGCTAATTTATAATATGTCTGCTTAAGCAAAAACAGATGTAGATCTCAGACATCATATACAGAAACTACCAACAAAATATTATATTAATATAATGAATCAAATTAAATTGAAATTATAACTCCATAAATTAATAATTTAATAAGATCACTAAATTATTATTTAAATAAAAAATAATACTAGAATATGAAATATATACATATATACTAACACACACACTGGACCCAAACAAACATGAATAACATCAAAATCCTAAAGTATTAAATTCCAAAGTTTCGTTAAAACCATCTGGAAACAATGGGGGTGATTCAGAGATGCGATTGCAAAAAGATCGCAAATATACGCACCTTTGCTAAGATCTTACCATGTTCCAGCCCACTGCATAAACAGTCACTCCCCTTGCAAACAGCGGTGGATCTTAAACTTAGACCACCATTGACTAACCCTAACTCTGCGCTGTCATTTAAGATCTTAAGTGACGTAGTAGCGTTCATTTAAGATCCTAAGTGTCAGCCCGCGCCCACTTTCCCTCATTTCCCTGCCTCCCCCCGCCCATTTCCATGCAAATCCTTAAGATCTTAAAGATTCGCAGCACTTAAGATCTTAAGTGCTTGCGAGCGATTCAGACCTACGATCTTAGCGAATGTATAATTATACCCTATGGAAGGCAGGAGACTATCTTCTTTATGTCAGTAATGTATAATTATACCCTATGGAAGGCAGGAGACTATCTTCTTTATGTCAGTAATGTATAATTATACCCTATGGAAGGCAGGAGACTATCTTCTTTATGTCAGTAATGTATAATTATACCATATGGAAGGCAGGACACAATCTTCCTTATGTCAGTAATGTATAATTATACCCTATGGAAGGCAGGAGACTATCTTCTTTATGTCAGTAATGTATAATTATACCCTATGGAAGGCAGGAGACTATCTTCTTTATGTCAGTAATGTATAATTATACCCTATGGAAGGCAGGAGACTATCTTCTTTATGTCAGTAATGTATAATTATACCCTATGGAAGGCAGGAGACTATCTTCTTTATGTCAGTAATGTATAATTATACCATATGGAAGGCAGGACACAATCTTCCTTATGTCAGTAATGTATAATTATACCCTATGGAAGGCAGGAGACTATCTTCTTTATGTCAGTAATGTATAATTATACCCTATGGAAGGCAGGAGACTATCTTCTTTATGTCAGTAATGTATAATTATACCCTATGGAAGGCAGGAGACTATCTTCTTTATGTCAGTAATGTATAATTATACCCTATGGAAGGCAGGAGACTATCTTCTTTATGTCAGTAATGTATAATTATACCATATGGAAGGCAGGACACAATCTTCCTTATGTCAGTAATGTATAATTATACCCTATGGAAGGCAGGAGACTATCTTCTTTATGTCAGTAATGTATAATTATACCCTATGGAAGGCAGGAGACTATCTTCTTTATGTCAGTAATGTATAATTATACCCTATGGAAGGCAGGAGACTATCTTCTTTATGTCAGTAATGTATAATTATACCCTATGGAAGGCAGGAGACTATCTTCTTTATGTCAGTAATGTATAATTATACCATATGGAAGGCAGGACACAATCTTCCTTATGTCAGTAATGTATAATTATACCCTATGGAAGGCAGGAGACTATCTTCTTTATGTCAGTAATGTATAATTATACCCTATGGAAGGCAGGAGACTATCTTCTTTATGTCAGTAATGTATAATTATACCCTATGGAAGGCAGGAGACTATCTTCTTTATGTCAGTAATGTATAATTATACCCTATGGAAGGCAGGAGACTATCTTCTTTATGTCAGTAATGTATAATTATACCATATGGAAGGCAGGACACAATCTTCCTTATGTCAGTAATGTATAATTATACCCTATGGAAGGCAGGAGACTATCTTCTTTATGTCAGTAATGTATAATTATACCCTATGGAAGGCAGGAGACTATCTTCTTTATGTCAGTAATGTATAATTATACCCTATGGAAGGCAGGAGACTATCTTCTTTATGTCAGTAATGTATAATTATACCCTATGGAAGGCAGGAGACTATCTTCTTTATGTCAGTAATGTATAATTATACCATATGGAAGGCAGGACACAATCTTCCTTATGTCAGTAATGTATAATTATACCCTATGGAAGGCAGGAGACTATCTTCTTTATGTCAGTAATGTATAATTATACCCTATGGAAGGCAGGAGACTATCTTCTTTATGTCAGTAATGTATAATTATACCCTATGGAAGGCAGGAGACTATCTTCTTTATGTCAGTAATGTATAATTATACCCTATGGAAGGCAGGAGACTATCTTCTTTATGTCAGTAATGTATAATTATACCATATGGAAGGCAGGACACAATCTTCCTTATGTCAGTAATGTATAATTATACCCTATGGAAGGCAGGAGACTATCTTCTTTATGTCAGTAATGTATAATTATACCCTATGGAAGGCAGGAGACTATCTTCTTTATGTCAGTAATGTATAATTATACCCTATGGAAGGCAGGAGACTATCTTCTTTATGTCAGTAATGTATAATTATACCCTATGGAAGGCAGGAGACTATCTTCTTTATGTCAGTAATGTATAATTATACCATATGGAAGGCAGGACACAATCTTCCTTATGTCAGTAATGTATAATTATACCCTATGGAAGGCAGGAGACTATCTTCTTTATGTCAGTAATGTATAATTATACCCTATGGAAGGCAGGAGACTATCTTCTTTATGTCAGTAATGTATAATTATACCCTATGGAAGGCAGGAGACTATCTTCTTTATGTCAGTAATGTATAATTATACCCTATGGAAGGCAGGAGACTATCTTCTTTATGTCAGTAATGTATAATTATACCATATGGAAGGCAGGACACAATCTTCCTTATGTCAGTAATGTATAATTATACCCTATGGAAGGCAGGAGACTATCTTCTTTATGTCAGTAATGTATAATTATACCCTATGGAAGGCAGGAGACTATCTTCTTTATGTCAGTAATGTATAATTATACCCTATGGAAGGCAGGAGACTATCTTCTTTATGTCAGTAATGTATAATTATACCCTATGGAAGGCAGGAGACTATCTTCTTTATGTCAGTAATGTATAATTATACCATATGGAAGGCAGGACACAATCTTCCTTATGTCAGTAATGTATAATTATACCCTATGGAAGGCAGGAGACTATCTTCTTTATGTCAGTAATGTATAATTATACCATATGGAAGGCAGGACACAATCTTCCTTATGTCAGTAATCTATAATTATACCATATGGAAGGCAGGACACAATCTTCCTTATGTCAGTAATGTATAATTATACCCTATGGAAGGCAGGACACAATCTTCCTTATGTCAGTAATGTATAATTATACCCTATGGAAGGCAGGACACAATCTTCCTTATGTCAGTAATCTATAATTATACCATATGGAAGGCAGGACACAATCTTCCTTATGTCAGTAATGTATAATTATACAATATGGAAGGCAGGACACAATCTTCCTTATGTCAGTAATGTATTATTATACAATATGGAAGACAGGACACAATCTTCCTTATGTCAGTAATGTATAATTATAGCATATGGAAGGCAGGACACAATCTTCTTTACGTCAGTAATGTATAATTATACCATATGGAAGACAGGACACAATCTTCTTTACGTCAGTAATGTGTATTTATACTCTATGAAAAGGAGGATAAAATATTCTTTACTCAGTAATGTATATTTTTATATATAGTGCTCCTTATTTCAGTCACATATATGGAGAAAAAGATTTTCAAACATTGACTTGTTTTATAAATAAATAGCAGAAGTGTGATAAATGGATAGTCCAGCTCCCCATTACATTTTAAATTGTAGGCTAGATTAATTAAGCGACTCACCTGCCCCAGGAACTTGGAGCTGGCTTACTAATGGAAAGTCACTGTGAGTTTAGTGAAGCTGCACTAATTTTACAGCCTTCAATCAGGCCCCCTTCTTTAATCAGCTCATTCCCTCTCAGCAGGACGAGTGGATCACCACAGGACACAAGTGCTTTGTTTGCAGTCACATTCATTTTGTTTTTTTGTTTGTCTTTAGCTGTTGGAGATTAATGAATAAAAGGAGTGTTAAACTTGCAACCCATTCTCTTTTAATCACTGTACAGGAATATTCCAGTTTCCTTTGCTGATTACCTGACATGGATCGTTTAAGGTCCTCTACAGAGGACTAGACAGAGTCATTTGCAAGTGCTTAGGCTGTATTCAGGTTTTGCAAACATTAATAGTTTTCATTACGCTCAAATAAAAGTATCATTAGAAGGAATTATATTAACCTAATACAGTAAAATGTAAAACATTAACTTGAGATAGGAGGAAGTGCACTAATGGTGTGTAATTTTGTTACCCTAGAATGCACACAGATACCCCTGACAGGAGGAATGCCTTCTTATGGGTGATGGATAACTTGTACAATATGCAATAATAGAGATGTAGATCAGCAGCACTAATTATATGCTTCTAATGGGCTGATTGTGGACGGACATATCCTGCTGGCTGTACTTAAAACATTGTCATTCTTTCTATAAGTCATAGTCGAACTATTAAATTAACTTCATTGACATTTACAGATAAGTCCATTACACCATACAGCAGACTACTATTAAAAAGTAATCTCAAGGGTCCAGATTTACTAAGCTGTGGGTTTTAAAAGAGTGGAGAGTTTGCCCTTAGCAACCAATCAGATTCTAGCTGACATTCTCTAGAATGCAATAGTTAAATAAGATCTAGAATCTGATTGGTTGCTATGGGCAAACTCTCCACTCTTTCAAAACCCACAGCTTAGTAAATCTGGACCAAGATCACACACTTTACCACCTCATAAAAAAAAAAGACCACGTACAGATGAAACAACAGACCACAGATTAGATCTTCTGACTCCAGACTCCCCCTTTTCCATATTAAAAGTGAGAGCCCACATTTCTTACCTTTGCTGTCCTGCAGCATGATTTCTATTTCCTGCATCGTGAATGGTTGATGACTCCAACTATCCATCAGTCAGTAGTTGTAATGAGACCACCCATCACTCTGGCTAGAGTCATCCACCATACTGACCGCCTGCAAACTGCCTGACTGGCAGCTGGGAGGCAAGGAGAGGATTCTCCCAGGCTGTTCTGCCTGTGACTAACCTGCAGTCATAGGGGCCAGGTAGAATGCTCAGCATGAGTCCCAGATGTCAGTCAAGCAGTTTGTTTACAGGTTGGATGCAACAACACTCCCTTCTTTTCTCTGTGTCCCGTGTGGACTGCATACCCTGCACCCATTAGCAAATGTTTTGGCGGTATCAAGTATCCCTGTGATGCACTCTGGCATGCATGCCAGCCACCATGCATATCTCATAGTCACCCACCATCCCTATGTTATACTCAGGGTGAGTGCAGAATTCCTTTGTAGCAGCACATACTGACAGGCTATTTCCGAATGTGTTGGACGGAAACAGTCTGTTCTAATGAAGGGCTGGATGGATCCAGACTTAAGAAGGAACTTGTATTTAAGAGAGTAAAGTTACACTTGATAAAAACCATGTTGATTTCAGGGGGAGTCAAGTTTATTGTATTCTTTGCATGGAGGGATATATCTTTGAATTACTTACTACACACAGATACTGACCAGCATTACTATCACACTGTTATTTAGACTTGGGATAGGAAACATCACCTCTCAACTCTAATACTGTTTGCAACTGATGAAATAAGTCTCCCCTGCAATCAACATGGTTTAGCCCAGGAGTAACTTTCCTCTCTTAGGGCTGTATTCAGACCACTGGACGTATTGCATATACGTCCGGTGTTTACCAAAATTGTATACTGCCCATGCGTAGTAATTTTTTTAAGTAATCTACGTATCTTTTCGGTACTTATATTGCATATATGGGGTCTTTAAGATACGTAGATTACGTTAAAAAAATTACTACGCATGCGCAGTATACAATTTCGGTAAACACTGGACGTATATGCAATATGTCTGGTGGTCTGAATACAGCCCTTCATTTCAAGCTCCTTCTTAAGTCTGTATCCATTTCGAAATTAGGATCAGGCCCAATATTATCAGCTATTTATTGTTAATAGACCTGCATGTTATAAATAGTAGTTAAAATGTATTTTTTAAAATTAATTACAAACTTTTTTTTATAGTTTGATTTTTTTTTTATTCTGAGATTCCTTGCATTATAGAAATTCAGGGTTTTATTCAAGATTTAAAGGTTGAGAAAGGATATCATAATTTTTTTGTTTTTGTTCAAGTTAAAGGCTGGCAACTTCAAATCTTTAACAAGAGCCTGGTGATTAATAAAGTTAACAGAATGGTACTGATTGTACATGCATTGAATATGAAATCATATTACCTGTGGTACAGCTTGTACTTGAGACTCTAGTGCCATCTAGTTGTTTTTCTTTGCATGTTCACCCAGAGAAGTCTGAGTTTAGAAAGAATGAGTAGATTATAGGAATATCAGGGATAATCCAGATTTACTTTATACATGAGATATAATCATGACACATGACTTCATATTTTAACTGGCCATGACTGTAATATAGGTAAAACAGACAAATGTTCAAAATCCTCAATCGCATGTAAAACATTGTTGTATCTAATTGTATGGATGTTATATAGAGTGCAATCTGTGAAAGAGACACTAGGTGGTGATATATATTGTGCAGAAGAAAGGAGGAGAAAATTTTAACTTAAAAGTTAAAAAACAGGTTCATACAATTTTTGATAAACAGTGAGAAACAGTCGCACATGTAATCTTATTAAATCTAACATTCTAGGGTGTATTCCACTGAATCTTATGGCACGCAAAGAAAGCCTGCAAAATATGGCGTTACCTTAAGTTTTCAGCACTTGGGGCCTGATCCAGACCTACGATGATACACTGAGCGGTCTAATGCTGCGTACCATTGCTTCCCTCCCCCGACACTCCCCCTTGCCCCAACATATGAACAATCGCTTACGTCGGCTGAAGGCTACCCTAACTTCAGCCGGTGTAAGCGACTGTTAATACGCTGGTACAGTGGCGTTGATACATTAACTCCGCCCTCCCAGCTTCATTACCTTCCCTTCCCCCGCCTACATGCACTAACTTCCACGTGGTAACGCTGAGGGACGCCCCTAAGGACGGGCGTTTATGCAGCTACGCCGGGCAACATCTGCCCGGCGCATGCGCAGATCGTCTTTTTAGACGATCTTAAGCTGCTGGCCGGCGTATTATCGCTGGCCAGCGTAGTTCTGGATACAGCCCTTGGAGGCTACCACGCTTCTTCCCGTCTTTACGTCTAATTGAATATCCTCCTCTGAAATAACAGATACCACGGACACTGAACAAATATAACTATAGGCCTACAAGCAGTTTCAGGTAGTGCCGCAGAGGTGAATAATTTCTCTCTTGAAATGACTCTACCACAGAAGGAGATTATATCAAGATAAGCTGAGACTGTTAACTCTAGACCATGGTAATGGTAATTACTTTGTAGACTTCTGACTGATCACAATATTCAGGACTGTCATCAGATGACTTAAATATTTTTGATAGGATCCCCTCATTTGTACCAACAGAGGAGGACACACAAAGAAAAGATTATAGATTTATTGAATTTTGGAGAATTATAAACTCATTTTACTCAGCTTCAAAACACATCAATAAATGCAGGGTCCTGTTCTATGCAATATATAAGAAATACTATACTACTGATACACAGAAAGATATATTTATACAGGGCCGCCATAATGCTGGTCCTAATCTCAGGTCACGACTGAACATTTAGAGCATTCAGACGTTATGTTCATTCTGTGCTACCTAATCGCAATACCTTGCAACCTATGCAGTTTTACAAGGTATTCAATTTCCAAAACTGTTCCTGAGAAGGTCTCTGTTGCGATCACAAGTGTATGTGACTTTGCATTACAATGTACAGCATAGATGTCTGTCAATCTGAAAATCTGAACCACCACCATTTTACATTCACAGGAGTCGGAAAACTAAAGATGTAGTCAGTAGTGTGTGGATAAATCGGCCTTGCGATTGCAACTGTTGCTCGGGGATCCAAACTCATTACAAATGTCCCTTAGTATTTGACTCTGTTACTGAGCAACAGCTTAAATAAAACATTTACTACTCTAGCAACAAATGTACTAATATGTGAACGTTCTCAATATCATGTGGAGATCATGGACTGGATTCAAAGATCTGGTGTGAGTTAGGTGTGGACAGGTGAGTAGCGAGGGTGGAGCTTGTGCTCCGGGAGCTGACGCAGAGCACAGTCCAGTGCCATCTCCAGATCCTTAATATACTAGCATTACATATGAGATAATATTAGGGGTCTAGAATGGCACACTATGTAATATACAAGTAGGGAATATCATGGGTCTTTGAATGGCATACTCTATACTGTTTATATTGTGCCATCCCCAAACCCTAATATAAACCACATATTATAGTATGCGTCATTCCCAGATCCATAATATGCCCCACATGTGCTTTATATAGTGTGCCATGCCCATATATGTGTAATATAAGGGAGATAGGAAGAGGGTTGTGTAATAGAGGAGAAGGAGAGGAGAGATGTGTAATGTAAAGGAGACAAGGAGGGTAAGTTGTATATAAAAGGGGGATGGAGGGACAATGAGTTTGGAGGAGGTACAGGGAGGGGAAGTGTACTGAAGAGGGGGTGTAACAGAGGGAAGTAAATATGTAATGAGGGGAGGGGAGGGGAGATGTGTAATGGCAGCTGTCTTCTCTCTTAATTTTCTCCATAGACTTTCAGTGCAGTAAGAATCAATGTGAGGCATGAAGTGAAGAACCCAACAATCAATATTCTTTTAAATAAAAACATCCCTTACTTTTAGCCAGCGAATGCCAGGGGACATGCTCACCCCGCGCCCTTGCACTACGGGAGGACAGGGTTGGGGGAGCCATAGCATTCACTTGCTCCGGGTGCCATCAATCCATGGTAGACCTCTGGGTGTGGACAGACCCGCACCTAACTCAGCCATCCTGCCCCAATCCCGCCCTCCTTTTTAGGTACTTCATGGCACTTATGAGTGCCATAGGTGTTCTACATAGAAACATAGAAAGTGACGGCAGATAAGAGCCACATGGCCCATCTAGTCTGCCCATTTGTTTATTGAAAACTATACTGACCCTAGACCCTATTTACCCTCAATTGGGGTTACAATTTAGGATACCCTTATATTTATCCCAAGCATGTTTAAATTGTTCTACTGTATTGGCTTCAACCACCTCAGATGGGAGAATATTCCATTTATCTATCACCCTTTCAGTGAAGTAATTTTTCCGCACATTTCCTTTGAATCTACCACCCTCCAGTTTGTATCCATGCCCTCGTGTTCTATTACACCTTTTCTTTTGAAAAATGGTACCCTCCTCTAGCTGGTCACAACCCTTGATGTATTTGCCTTTCTTGGTATGATTTGTTACAAAGGCCACAAGGTAACAGTGCACCAGTCACATGTCTGAGTCCAGAAAGATGCTGGCAGTTGAGATCCCGCAGGTATATCAGGCCATTGCTGTGGCATTTATCTTTTGCTTAAGATAAAGGACCATTGCAAATATTGCTTGATTAATGTCTTCATGAGGCTGAAAATGATAAGGGGCCTATTAGAGTAGGCGTGACTTCTGACGCATTGAATGGTCAATTACATATGGATGTGGTTAGTGCCATAGATAACTCCTCCCTCTAACCACCTATGCTAATCAAAATTATAATGTCTAACACCCCCTTTTTTTTGTTTAACTCCCGGGACTAGGCTCCAACAACCCAGGGCGATTGGTGATGTGAAAGGTACTGGGGTTCTTTTCTCGGATCTAATAACCCGGGATTCCAACACATCAAAAAAAGAAGGGTTTTTCTAGTGTCCGACATGGGTAAGATGGTAATGTGAAAGGTCGTGAGTGATTTCTCAACACAGGTCTTTCACAATGTAATTTTAAAGCTGCCAGCGCCCTAACAGACATCATGGCTCACTGGAGAAACAAAGATGTGCGTGAGTTGCACTCCATCAGATGGGATGAACAAATAAGAGCCCAAATAATGGGAACTGTGAAGGATGCTCACATATATTTTAATATTGCTGAAAAGCTTAAAGAAAGAGGAATAATCATGGAATCCTGTGGCATCGTTGCATCACGCTCCTCGTCCCCCTTATGTTTGATGACCCACCGCTGCAATCATCTGGTACTGCCGGGGACCCCAGCATGTTGAATCAGGCCGCCTTGACTGAAGTTTCTGAAAGTGCTGTGCCTGTTTCATGTGAACCAACCAAAGTCGCTGATGCTGTAGTGTCGGTAGCTGAACAACCACCCACATCGTCTGGCTTGCGTGGAAATAGTACAAACACAGAATGGAAGTTGCTCAATCAATTTATAGGTAAATGTAAACAGGTGCATGAAAGGCAGGGGGATAATCTGCTAGCCACAGAAACAAAGAGAAAAATAGCCCCAGCAACACTGCCATAAACCAGTAACAGACTATACTGTTCCATCTGTAAAATAAAACACAGAAATGTCTGTTACACATATTTGCGCAATTATGTAATAATCCACCAGCCAATAGTATATACTATATACTGCAATGTTTACTTTTGTATCCTTAATGTGAATTCTTTATCTTTGTGTCTCGCTTTAAAATCAAAGTCCAATATAGTCTGTAAATGCTGCCCATATATCAGCGCTAGACAGCATGACAATTATTGCACAATGTTTGTGTCCATAAATAGTAAATGTTCAAAAGTCCAATATTTCATTCTTTATAAAACTTTATATACCTGAAAAAACATATAAAATTTTGCCAACTGTTACAGCGTGAAGTAGTGTTGGAGGGAGGAGGCCTAAAGCACAATGGCTTACAACACTGTAGCCACTGAGAGTGCTATATGGCGTTCATTAGCAACATACTTAAAGGTATGCGATACAAACAACAACCACCGTATTACCCCTGTCTATGGTGATCCAAGTTACTGTGACTATAATGCACCAGCCCACCAAACCACACCTTACCAAGCTGGTCAAACTCACCACGACTATAGTGCATCAGCCCACCAAACCGCATCATACCAAGCTGGTCACCCTCACCGCGACTATAGTGCCCACCAAACCGCATCATACTATGGTGCCCACCCAACCGCATCATACCAAGCTGGTCAACCTCACCGCGACTAAAGTGCAGCAGCCCACCAAACTGCATCATACCAAGCTGGTACCAAGTGAGACTTTAGTGCACCAGACCATCAAGCGCCAAGAAAGCAACTCTCCGCACCTCACCATGACTATAGTGCACCAGACCATCAAGCCCCAAGCCTGCAAGGTGCTCCAAGTATAAGCACGCACCTACATGCATATTACAAAGAATTGTAACTTGTTATAAAATAATGTTTAGGTTTAGATTTAGGTTATAGCTAATTTGTCTAGTTTACTTGTATCAGTGTAGCTGAGGTTAACTTTCTCTGGTTAGCCAAAAAGGCACTTTTATAAAGTCGTTACGGGTCCCCGCTGCAATGTTTTACATTGCGAAATAGGGACAGCCGAAAGTTGCTTTTTGTCTGTCCCTATTTCTAATGTGATACATCACAGAATTTTTTTTTTATGAATGGGTGAGTATGGAAAAGCGGCCAGGGCCACCGCCAGGCCACCGGAGAGGTGAGTAACCCTCTCTGAGGATTTAGGGTTAGGTGGGGGTGGGGGAGGTTTGGATTAGGTTAGG
>WWET01003606.1:145915-163722 GCA_011038615.1 Limnodynastes dumerilii
TATAACAACCCATTATTTTGTGTTCTTTTGTTTACAAGTGTTAACTTTATGCAGGCAGAATTTAAATGCAAAATGCTCCAACCAGCCTACAGGCAGCTTGATAGAGATCTCACAGTGGGTTAGCAGATACCATTGTCTTATTCCTATGTCTCTGTTTTACCCATTGCTCCCACTGTCATAACCATTGCTCACATTGTCAAAACCATTGCTCACTGAACTATAACGTCACAGCAGGTTTCTCTTCACCCATGGGACCTGGCGACTACAAAAATATTTCTGGGTTGACAATAATAAAACAAAATACACAGACACATTTCTTGCTTTATTAGAAATATTTTTTTTTTAGATTGCTGGCAGTAACCCTCCCCCATACACATTCCAATTCTTCTTCTCATTTGTTGCTTAAGTATCCTTGCTTCCAATGTCTACGCACGACAGATGTCATGCAGTGGATCTCCAAAAGGACGGAACTTTGTTCTGTTCTTATTGAGATCCTTCCGAGGGGGCGGAGTTTGCTATCCGCATGGCAAAACCCCGCACAGGAGGCAGAGTTTTCCATGCTAATATGGCAAAAGAAGCAGAATTAGGAATAGCCGCATGGATCTGCTATTGCACGGAGGCAAATCATCCTGGTAAACTTAAGGTAGGGGGAATGGACTTAGAAATGTCGATACCTCTGCACGTCAGAGGGGAGTGACAGAGGTGTTCACTGCCCTCTTCTGTGCGTAATAACTGACTCCTGCATGTATGGAAAGCATGCAGGGGTCTGAACATGGTCCTATGTGCTTATGTCAGCTTATCAGTGGATGGCTGTCCTGCTGATTTATGCATCCTTGCTATAAAGAAATAATGGGACTTATACAAAAACGGTAATTTGCAAAGAGTGGGAAATGATTATATTTTGCATTTGCACATGCGCTCACGCTACACATCCTCCAGATCCAGACTTCCATAATGAAATTTTTTCCGGAGGCAGGTTTGGACAGACAAGATGCGTACAGTGTGTATGCATGCTGGGAGGGGGAATTTAGAACTGGTTTTAGCAGGCATGTTATGTGGATGGTGCGAAAATATTATGGTAGAGTCCGAGATAGCAACTCCCTTGTGAGCAGCAGCAGCAGCAGGGAAAGGGATCTGGATCTGGTCCATAGACATATCTATAATGGGTGCAGGGTGTGCAGTGCACATGGGCCCCTCAGAACAGGGGCCAATCGGAATCTATTTCTTCCCTCTAAGATCTTCTGGAGGGAAGAAATAGATTCCGAATTAGCCCCCCTTCCCCTGCGGTGGGACTGTCCCTATTCTAAAAAGGGGCGGGGCTTACAGCACAGTTAGGCCCCACCCCTTTTGAGGTCCACGAATTGGGACAGTCCTGTGTCAGGTAAGGGGGGGGGCATGTACAAATCCTGCACAAGGGCCTCCTCACTTCTTAAAATGTAACAAAAAATTTGTGGGCCCCATATCAGAATTTTGAAGGGGCCCCCTATCTCAGCTGTCTCCATCAATGGCACTTGGTGACTCCTCTATCTTCTCTGCAAAGACACTGATGTCATCGCGTCAGCGTCAGTGCATGGAATGATAGAGGAGCTGGCACTGGCTGCTTCTTAAGCAGTGTTGTGGAGTCTCTCTCTGCAACGCTGCTATAGAGAGTCACAGTGAATGGACTGTCCATCCAATGTGACCCTCTATTGTGGTGCTGCAGAGAGTGCCGGCTCCTGGACAAATCATAAATACATCCTGTACAGGTGATGTGGGGTGATTGCCAGGCCACCAGGCCCCTTAAGCTGCCCGGCCCCATAGCCAGGGCCATAAATAAGGGACGTGCGATAGGGGCGGCTGCACAAGGTGCAAATCTTAAGGGGACACCAGTAAGTTATTATTTATGGGTAAATTGGCTTGGAATTTCTGGTCAGGGGGCACCATTCTTCTTTTTTGCCCCTGGTGCTAAAGTTTCTAATTATGGCTCTGCCCATAGGAATTGAACCCATTGCACCCCCTATAGTTATGCCCTTGCTTATAAGATGTTTTATCTGCATATACAGTATTTAAATAAAAAGAACAGATATGGTCTCGACTGATGAGAGATCTTTTCTTATGAAAGTCTGTATGTATGTTTATATTACAGAAAACAAGAGTTCAAGATCATTAGCCAAATTCCTCAGAGTAAAGCAGTGTCAGGGGTCTTATAAAGACATCAAGCAATCGTATAACCATATTATACCATTTCTCCTCCATGGTACATAGAAGGTTCATATTCTTTTATTCTACTGTCAACTTGAATAAAACTGCAAGTGAAGTAATTTTTATTAAGGACTAATCATTTTAGGCCTATTGCACTAAATATAGAGGACATCCATTAAATCATTAAACTGCCTGCAATAAACCTCACAAAGTCATTACACAGTTATTCCCAAGCTATGAAGGTGATGTTGCCTTAAGCACAGTTTAATCAAATTAGATAATGTGTTATGTCTTGGGGTTTTGCCTATTGATATTCATTAAAATACATGATTTATCACTAATCTGTGTAAGATATATCCTCCTCACAAAATTCATTTTTGAAATGTCAAAAGGGAGAAAAACAGAACATTTTATTATTATAATAAATCAACATTCATAGGACACGTTTACATTTTATATACTGTTTAATTTGCCAGCAGATAATAGGTTTAATCCTTCTGAAAGATTTCTTTTTCTTTTACTTAAAGTATTCACAAAAAGGGACCCGCAGGGATGGTTAAGTTCTCCAGTCTGATAGGCACAAGTTATTACAAGGATTAAGCTGCGTCATCATTATGTTTTTTTAGGAGGGTATTTTACAAGTGACAGCAATTAAATAGCAATGCATAGTTATCAGTTAAGTAAGTATTCCAGTACGTTCAGACATGGAAGTTTAAAAGCCTGAAAGAAGCTTTAATGACATCTAGAATATTATGAGATCTATGTGCGGCAAGAGGAATTTTGGGCCCCATTAAAGAAGCTTCTTCTTACAGAAAATTTGGACATGCTGGTAAAGTAGTGAGGAGTGACCACAAGATTTTGAGGGACCTGGCTGTATCTCTTTGGGGTCATGCCTAGTGTGTTTATCTTCTCTTTATGCATCATGTTTTGACTGCTTAGTCTCATTTTGCACTAACCCATTACAAAAAAGGTCTTTACTCCAGTGGCGTATCTACCATGGGTGCAGAGTGTGCAGTGCACACGGGCCCCCGCAGACAAGGGGGCCGCCCGTGGCACTCATCCTGCACCCAATGGAAGATCCCAGTACCACCTATTTCTGTACAAACGGTGACGGTCTCCAGCAGCCTTCCGTTCCCAACAGTGCACTGCGCGCGGGTGTCACATGGGGATGTCAGGCGTGCGTGCACTGCGCAGCCTCATGCTATGCTCCTGTTTGCAGAGCGTGAGGCTGCGCAGTGCACTGTTGGGAATGGAAGACTGCTGGAGACCGTCTCCGTTTGTATAGATATGGATGGGGTTGAGAAGAAGAAGATGGGGGCCCGTCTTGAGAGGGGGGGGGCGTCTGAGGAGGAGAGGGGGCCCGCGTGGGGGTCTGCACACGGGCCCCTTCATTTCTAGAAACGCCCCTGCTTAACTCTGTAAAATATTTATACATGGTGTCTTCTAGTGTCATAGGGCCTGATCCAGACCTACGAATGAGCGCCGAGCGTATTACTGCTCAGCATAAAAACTTAGCACTCCCCCGACACTCGCCTTACTTTCATTTTCTTACGCCGGCTAAACCCTACCCTAACTTTTCCCTGCGTTACGTCACCTGCCCATTCGTACTACCGCAAAGTAACAAGGTAATCCAGCCCATACTGTATGATTTAAATACCTCCCCCCGCCTACATTTTCTAACTCCAGCATATTTCCGGTAATCGTTTTTTTGGCACGCCCCTTTCTGCAGTTATACGCAAATGGTACGGACGCCCGATCCACGTTTAAGAAGTTACGAAGGAAAACATCTGCACACGCATGCGCAGAACGCTCTAAAGGCCGATTTTGACACTGACGGGCGGTGTAACCATGCGAGCAGCCGTAGTTCTGGATCAGGCCCATCTTCTAGTGTCATAGACATAACAGGTATTATTCTATTGGGTTGTCATTACTGTGAGGTCCTCAGGATAATGAATGACATGACATTGATGCCAAGATAAGTTAAATGACTCCTTTTGGGCCACTAGTGGCGCAAGCATTGTTCTAAGACCATGTAATGCTATCTTAGTTATACAAGGGGGGCTGTAGTGATGGATGGTAACATATAAGGAACTGCAATAATGGTTTGGGCAAATGGGGGGGGTTGACACCATGAGTTACCCACCGGGTGACACCATCCCTGTTGACGCCACTAAGGGGAGGGTTAGGGTAATGTAAGGAGAGGGTAGGGTAATGGTTGGGGTTAAATTCATACTTTCCATTCGCCATAGGATCTTTCTTTCGTTGATCGATTGCTTCTCCTCTGTGAGGCAGAAGCAATCGATTTCCCAGCCAATTTGGAACTGGCTGGATAAGAAAAGCCCGTTCACAGCGGCGTCCTACACCCCTAAGTACTCTGCCCATTTCTATTGAGAAGCGCATAGGACATTCAAGTGATAAAGAGACTGACCTGATTCTGAGAGATCCCATAATGAGTTTAGTGAAAAGGCAGGAGTGTAATCAGAATGTCAGCTCTTGTGCCTACCAATTTACTTTTGTCTGGTATTTTTTTACCCAATATGTGCTGAGAGCATTAACAAACAAGGAGGTTATTCTAAGAAACGTGATGTTAATTGCACCTTATAACTTTGTGACTAACAATTGACTTTACATTTGTATTGTATGGTTCACATGGGTCGTTTTCATTTCTGATGTGCATACAATTAAAATTAGTGCTCCCAGTAATCCAACCCTCATCTTTTCCATAGCAAAAACCAAAGCTGTCAATCAATTCTGACTTTCATTGTCCCTTAAATAACTATGCAAAATAAATGAACCATTATTATCACAAGCAAGACTTAGGCCTCCTGTAGCTCAATCACAGCTGACATTCTGGACAGAAAACAGAAGAGATTGTCTAAAAATGTATTCATATCACTGTCTCCATATTATTGCTGGGTGTACACTTGTTTGAAAATTCCACTCTGCTTTGTGCTCCGAGCTTCACTGCAATGATACTGCTATTTAGGGCCAATTCAAAATAGGAACAGCAGTAGAATTGGCAGGAATGAATAGCTTTAATCAGCTGTGAAACATCATAATTTACTTTGGTGGTAATTTTACAAGATTTATAAAATAAAGACAATTATATAATAGGTTAAAGAGCTGCAATAAGAGAAGCCAAGATTTTTCTACAAGTGTATTAACACAATCATAAACTGTGTAAATGGTTATTACTGGTCAGCTTGCAATTACCAAAATAGATTTAGGACTTAACTTTGAAGTCTTTAGTTTGAAGAAATAAATGATATCTAATGTAATGTCTATATGGCTCTGTCTGTATCTACTGTACATTTATCCATATAATTATGTCAAAGAGAGGAGACAAAATTTTTGAAATTATATATATAGATGAAAGGCTCAAAATTGCCCTAAGAGCGCTCTATGCCCTAACTCAGGTGCCATCACCCTCAGACACTGTACCTGCTTCTTATCTTGTCTAGAAGTGTTTGGAATAGGATCCTCTACTTCTAAGAAATGGCACAGACACACTAGCATAGCCCTGAGCTACACTCCCAAACCCTCACTTACTGCCCCTCAATGTTAGAAGACAGAAGTATGTATAGCGATGCCGCAGGGTAAGATCTAACACTTATTGAGTGGCAATAAGGGGCTGATGCAGCATGAAGCTTGGAGTCAATACTCCCTCACACTGGAATTGTCACTGCCTCTACCACTTTGTTTATTGTACATTGTGCACTTTTTATGCTTCTGGGATGACACTTATAACTGTTGGGGGATTTCTAAGACTCAAAAACAGACTGAGAATTATATGGGACACATTTGTTATGGTAAAATGTACACCGGGCCAGGTATTCACTAGAGCTCCTGATGGTTGGGATAGGCTTGTGCGGCTGGCAACCAGTAGGTCGCCGCCCCAATGACAGCCTCTGGAGGTAACCTATCATGCAGAAACTTAAATACTGGAAGCCACGCTCACTACACACAGACAGAGGCAGAGATAGTAAGGAGACTAACAATGACAGTAACCCTACTGACAGGTGATACGCACAGAGGGCAACTATACCGACAGGAAGATGGTGAGACTCAAAAACACAACCACACCATGGCAGATGACAAACACAGATTGCATCTATATAGACAGAAGTAGTCAGATGGTAAGACTCTGGAATACAACCCACAAGGAGCGAGATGGAACACACAGCCAGAGATGCAACAACAGACTCAGTGAAAGTGAGAGATGGATAACATAGCTCTTCCAAGGGAGAGAGTGTACAGCAAGACAGAGAGGCCTGGAGCTGTAAATGGATGCAAACACATTGCATACACTGTACATGACAGGGTACAGACAAGGACACATAAATGGAGGTCCGGGATGAGTTAAGGAAAGCAGGTGGGATGTTAACTAGAGAGAGAACAAGAGGAGAAACGTGGAGAACAACAAACAGAGATCCAAATGCAAAAGCATCACATGAGCAAGAAAGCAGGCAACACGCAAGAGACCGAACGCTATAACCAGCAACATGAGACACACACTGCCAGCTATTTAAAGGGTCTAGCCTCCAATAATCTCCTGCAGCCAGACACCGCCCCCACCAGGCTGATTGGAGTATGTACAGATTGCACGCTTAGCTGGAGGCAGCTAGAGAGAGACCAGGAGGAAAATGTAAACAATCACATGCTGCAATGATCAGCTCAACAGCGTGTAACAAATATAAGAATAAATATCTGATACAGGTTAGCTGTGATTTTTATCTACATCGTTAGTAACCTTTTTACCAAAGAAAGTTTGAGTTACTGGCAAAAAGAGAAAATACCTACACAAATAGCATTAAAAGTCCTGGGACTTGCCCCATACCACTATCCTCTAACTTCTGAATGACTTCTATAATGGGGTCTGTCTGGTGATCATTCAACTTAATGTGCTGAAAAGAGATGAATGTCCACACACTTCTCCATTCTTGTAAGAGAAAGAAGATGGAAGAAGCAATCCATTGCTTTACTAATGTTTGGCTTACAAGGCTGAGACAATAGCTGGCTGATACTGAAATATGCAATATGAAACAATTGCTTAGTACTTGCTTAGTACTTGCTATTTGTACAACTCAGTGGTAACATATCCTAGTATTGGTTATTGTACCATTAGAATCTGACTTTATTAGTCACTGTTAATTAGCTAATAAAATAATCATGCAGCTCCTATACATAATTTCATTAAAATACACTTTGGGGATAAAATATACTTGATTAAATGGCAAATAACGGTGAGCAACAGCAAGTAATATAGTTCAGCAAATTCCTGCTCCACTAAGACAGATCTAAAGAATATCTCAGAATAACCGATAGTGAAAGTAGTGAAAAGTAAGTTTAGCACAACTCTAACAACACAGGTTGGATTTTATAAAGCTGATCCAAGTACAGATAATTGTCAGGATGTCATCCAAACTGGACATAAAGACATTGAAGAAACTGATGATGCACCAATAGGAGTGGGTTAGCCAAGAGTCAAAGAATGCCTTTAACATCCAGAATTGGAATTCTGGGTGCTTGGTTATCAGGGACACGGATGAATGGTAAGGAGTTTGTAGCAGGATTTGTAGTTTGATGTGGTTGTTATGGTACCGGTAGTCAGGGTGGAGCAGGAGCAGGTACCGGAGAGCTGAATTGGGTTCGGAGGTACTGCGGGTGGTCCCACGCGATGCAGGTAACACAACCTGGACGATCTTCGGAGCGTGGCGTGTGAAGCAGACCAAGGCGCAGAGTCTAGCAGGACTGTCTTCTTTACTAGAGCCTCTGAAGGTGAGGATAGTCTGGTGCTGCCGGTTTACCCGCAGGTCATGGCCTCAGTGGCAACACCCGGGAGAAGAAACAGTGGTACAGATGTGAGATAAAGGGAAGAGACAGGCCAGCAGGGCCTAGCCTGTAACGAACAACAGAGAACACTAAACAATGACTGAAGACAGGTGGGGAGCGACGGGACTAACAGGACAAACTGGACTCACTGGGGCAATCACACACTCAGCCAAAAAGCGAGAACCCCCGAAGGGGTTAACAAACACAGTCACACAGGAAAGGCGAGGTAAATACACGGAAGGACTGAACAGTAAGGTGGGAGAAAGGGAATATGGAACACTGAGGGCAAGGCAGAAAGGTACTGGGCAGGAACAACGATGGGACACTCAAGAATCAATAGAAAAGCACAAGGCGAGAGAGAGAGAGAGAGAGAGAAGCAGGCACAGACTGTAGACAGGATCTATAACCAGCGTGAAATGAAGGGCTGTCTGGGCTTATAAAGAGGCTGCTGTGCCCTGATTAGCCAGCAGCCTTCCTGACTACAATTGGCCATTGTCTGGCAACGGCTGTAAACAGGAGAGCATGCGTCCGTCCTTCGGGAGGATGGCACTCTCCTCATGGCTAATTTGCATGCCGTCACGTGGGAGTGACAGCACGCTGAGGAGGACGCTGAGGACGGGAGATGGTGCCGGCAAGCGGGGGATCTGGTGGTGAGTATGCCATTCGGCGGCATGTAACAGTGGTCTGTGGGAAACCACAACAGGTTATGTGGCTGGAAGTGTTTAGGAACATGGGGCCGGATCCAGAACAACGTCCCTCGGCGGAAATATGTCCGTCAGATGCCGATGACAGTTACTGCGCATGCGTAGTAACTATTTAACGTAATCTACGTATCGTTTTGTTATGTATATTGCGTATATGCAGTCTTTAAGACGCAATCTACGTAACGAACCGATCTGGCCCAAAACCAGGAATCAAGGTGAATATCATACATCTAAATACATATTAACAGGACATAGGAACAAGAATTCAGGAACCAGGACACTTCTGCAATATGCAGACACTCTCACTGACAATGGTGGAGTGTCAGGAAGAGCCTATTAAAAATGAGTCACCCTATCAGCATATGTAACACACCTGCATAGTAGCTACAAGCTAATTAATAAGCAAGAGCTCTCACACAGGGAAAACCACAGACATCATTGTCTGTCACTAATTACTGGGGTTATTCCAGAGAACTGGAAAATGGCAAATGTAGTCCTTCTGCATAAAAGTGGCAGTAGGGAAGAAGCAGCAAACTACCAACCAGTGAGTCTAACATCAGTAATAGGGAAATTAATGGAAACACTGTTAAAGGAACAAATTGTACAGTATCTAAAATCTAGTAATTTACAGGATCTCAAGCAGCATGAATTCACTGGAGGATGATCATGTCAAACAAATCTTATTGATTTTTTGACTGGGTTACTAAAGTATTAGATAAGGGGGGAGCTGTAGACACAGCTTATCTAGATTTTAGTAAGGCTTTTGACACTGTGCCACATCACAGACCGTTAAATATGCTGAAAACTTTGGGATTGGACTTAAAGATAGTTGCATGGATACAATCTTGGTTACAGGATAGACAACAGAGGGTTGTAGTAAATGGAATCCTTTCTGGGGATGGTAGGGGAACCGTTGGAGTACCCCAGGGTTCTGTATTTGGACCAGTGCTATTTAAAATCTTTATAGGTGATATTGCCTGTGGTATCGAGGGGAAAATATGACTTTTTGCAGATGACACAAAGATATGTAACAGAGATGTTCTGGGTAGACTGGAGGAATGGTCAAGAGTGTGGCAACTGCAGTTTAATGCCAAAAAATGTAAAATCATGCACTTGGGGCACAAAAACCCAAAAGCTCAATATATCATTAATGGCACTACATTGGAAACTACTGAGGAGTAAAGGGATCTAGGAGAAGGGATCTAGGAGACGTTATTTCATGCGACTTAAAGGTAGCCAAGCAATGTAACAATGTAACAAAGCAATGAGAAAGGCTAGTTAGATGCTTGGTTGCATAGGGAGAGGAATTAGTAGCAGAAAGAGAGAAGTAGTGATGCCCCTTTATAGACTGAACAAAGAAGAGCAACTAAAATGGTCCATGGCCTGTGTCACAAAACATACCAAGAAAGGCTAAAGGAACTGAACATGTATAGCTTGGAGCAGAGAAGGGATATGATAGCAGCTTTCAAATATATCAAGGGTTGTGACCGGCTAGAGAAGGGTGGCATTTTTCAAAGAAAGAGGTGTAATGCAAGGTCATGCATTTAAACTGGAGGGTGGTAGATTCAGAGCAAATGTGCGGAAAAATAACTTCACTGAAAGGGTGATAGATAAGTGGAATAGCCTCCCATCTGAGGTGGTTGAGGCTAACACAGTAGAACAGTTTAAAAATGCTTCTGATAAATATAAGGATATCTTAAATCTCAAACTAAATTGAGGGTAAATAGGGTCTAGAGTCAGTATAGTGTTAAATAAAAAAAACTGGGCAGACTGGATGGGACATGTGGCTCTTATCTGCCGTCACTTTCTATGTTTCTATGGAGGTACCCAGCAGTTGACAGTGTTATTATAGGTGGGAAAAGTTAGCTTTATTAAAAGCTTTATTGAAAAGAGTGATACTAAAATGGGAGATCTTGTGGGTGGTTTTCTTGTCATCAAAGTTTGCCCCTGTGTTTGTGGAGGGTTTCACCTCAGTGTACACAGGCCAGACCGTTCTAACACACAAAACAATTGCATATTGTACACATTACATGTGTTTCAAAAACTCCCTCAAATAGAATCCAGTATCAATGGATGAAACAATACTGAACCCTAAAATCACTTAGGCATTGTGCACTTTTTTAAGTGTCCATATTCCTTAAGTGGTGCAGTGAACAAATATTCTATTACCCAAATCTCTTAGGCCTTGATAATGACCTTAGGTTTTAGGGCACTGCAAAGCTGAATAATATTTCAACTAAAAAAGCATTTGATTCTGTTATAAACAGGTAAAACGTCCAAAATATCATTACTAAATGCTGTAAATAACATACATCACCAGCTTGTACCAGTGGTAATGAAAAAAACAACTAATTTTATCCTAGATGTCTTAGTCTAACTTCTATTTTAGAAACTACATTTCATGTAATAGAAATCCTCCACCATTCCTAAGAGAGGTACTCTTTCTGACAGAGGTTTAATATTTATTCAATTAACGTGTAATGAATTCAATTAAGGCCAACGGGTTTTCACAGCAAACTTATATGATGGAGTGCATCTTAATTAAAGAAATCCCAAAACACTACCAAGAGAAAAACTTCTTGAACAGGTGGATGGAAAACTCTGACCTGTCGGAAAGTGTCTTTGTCCTCTGCCCCTGTGTCTACTCTGTTAAACACCTTGCTGCATTTTCTGCCAAATGCCCCTGACTAGCTCAGTTGCCCATTATTCCAAGAATGGACGTTATTGCCCCCCTGGATTTTTTTTTCAGTGAGGTTCCTCCAAAGTACACTGCTTTAAAAGCACCCCCAATATAACGCTATGTTGATTCACTCTGCCTCTTCTTACCTTGGAAAACCTGTCTCTGTCTTTTCCTACATTGACTTTACGTATTATTTACCACACTCTGGACCTAATTCACACTTAAGAGTGAGTTAGGTGTGGGCAGATCCGCACCTAACTCATTCTTCCAGCCCCCAACCCCTCCCCCCCCGTTTTTAGGTAGTGCCATAGGGCTCCCTTATCTGTCTATGCAATGTCTGTACAGACATTGGGCCTGATCCAGATCAACGATGTAGCGCTGAGCGTGCTAACGCTCAGCGTTACATCGCTGACTCCCCCCTGGCACTCCCCCTGTGCGGGCGTATGGCCCCTTCCTTACGCCGGGTGAAGGCTACCCTAGCGACGGCGGCCGTAGCTCAGGATCAGGCCCATTGTACCTCCCCGCTTCCGTCCCGCCCTCCCCAGCCAATCGAAATCTAAACTCCCCCCTCACACTTCTTCTTAAAAACACGCCTCTATGGACGTAATTGACTGTTTGCGGTCTTTAAAGACTGCACCTACGCTATCTACGTACCGATCTGGTATGTAGATAGCGTAAATGGCCTACC
The DNA here is from genome assembly GCA_011038615.1 of Limnodynastes dumerilii. Taxonomy (NCBI): domain Eukaryota; kingdom Metazoa; phylum Chordata; class Amphibia; order Anura; family Limnodynastidae; genus Limnodynastes; species Limnodynastes dumerilii. Next base: position 158,001 of record WWET01003606.1, read on the forward strand.
ACACATATGCAGTAGGTCATTTCGGGCAAATACCCACTTAAGAAGCAGATGCTTCTTAAGTGTGAATCAGGCCCTTTATGTCTGTCTTCAGTTAAGTGTAAGAAGCTTAATAATACCACTTATGTTTTATACATAATTCTGCTAAAATTAAATGACCTTATTGGTCAAGATAAAATATGGATGTGTGTCCACCACCAGCCAATTATAAGCAGTTTCCCGTGCAAGCCTTATTGGTTGGTTGAGCCCATTTTTATTTTACATTTTTATGGAAAACAGTGTAAGTGAGCAGATTATTTTGCCCTTGTAGGATGATACCCTCTTCCCTTGGATTACAAAAGATACAGAAAGATTAAAAGAAAACTTCAATTTTAAATTGTAATCATAACCATTAATTCAGAATTTAAGAGCTTAAGCTTGAACTACCTTTTCACATATTCTGCAGCAGTGTATAACTGTAAGAAGAGAGGAGCCAGCACTCACCTAAAGTTGTAAATTAACAAAACTTATAGTAGCTTTAATGATGTGGAAAAGTTGACAGGTGCACCTTAACTTTCCTGTGATAAAAGGCTGTGCGCTGTTAGTCTGCCATGCAGAATGATAACCTCACAGTGGTCAGTACTCTTCAAACTTTCTAGGGTTTTACCTGAACAAGGAGGTGGTCATATAATTTTGCTAAACATTATTTAAATAAGTTCTATGTTTCTACAGAGATGATTTGATGGAGTTATTATAAACTTCATGTACACCATACTATAGTGGTCTCTCTACTGTGTTCTGTGTCCCAGGAACACAAGGAGCATGATATCATAACATTATACACTTGTGAATGTTGTAACATTCCTTCTTACAAAGCATGAGCTTGTAATGCTTTTTATTATTTCTTATCACCAAATGCTCCCTTTTCAACACAATAGTTAGGAAAACGAATAAAGGGCTGTATTCAGAGAACCGTTTTCGTGGCGAGTCCCGTGCGTATTTTTAGGTTCATGTTTATGCGTAGTAACTTTATTTATGGAGTTCACGTAGACTATATGTGCGGAAGTGCCTCCCAAACGGACATGTGAATCGCATGTGGGTAAATACGCACGGATCTCCCACGTTAAAATACGCACGTGAGAATTTAAATAAAAATGGGCGGGGGGAGGCATTTTAATGAAGGAGTGTGGGCGAGGTGTGGGCGCGGTTAGATAGATACGCACGTACGGGACAACTCGACGCACGCAAATGCCCACAGAAAGATAAGGCAAGCCCGGGCACTCGTAAGTCACATAAAACCCGTCCGTGTGAGGGGAGTGTCAGGGGTGTGGCCTTGCTTCGTCCGTGTGAATGATTGCGTACTTTTTCGGATGGTTCTCTGAATATGGTCCCAAGTGCCAAATATATGTCTAAAAAATGAATACATTGGATTTGAGACTTGTATTATTTTGTTTAGTCACTAGAGGTCACTAATGATTGCAGTCCGTACACTTCAGTTGCCTTTTCTTTCTCAGTTAATATATATTGTCATACACAGTTTCATTTTGAGCATATTGCATTATTATTTTATTTTATTTTTATTTATATTATTAATTTGAAGAATGCCCACAAACCAGTTTTTTGGAATTAGCATCACTCATCATCATCACATATTACAGAGAGGATGGCTAGGTGCAAATAGACGTTCCTAAAATGAGTAATAATGGCCCTGGTGCACACCTAAGAAGCGGCGTCTTCTTAGGTGTGTATATTTAAGATATTGGATACTGTGCATGTGTAGTCATGGTGACTATGCAATCTATGTTGCATTTAGCATTTAATTAAGAGGAGGTGTGCCAGTGCAGATGGTTAAGTAAAGTGGGTGGGGGACACATTTAGCTAGCCAGGTAGGGGTTTAGGGAATCCGTGGGCACTTATCTTAAGAGGGAAAATATGCACAGGAACTAAAGGTAGCCTAGGGCACTCGAAAGTGCCATTAGGCACCTAAAAATTTGGGTGTACCGTGGGAGAGAACTGGACAGTTAGCGCTACTTATTTCACACTTAAGTGTGAATCTGGTCATATGTCTTTTTATAGCCAAGGAAATTGTGTAAACATTTGTGTAGGGGTGTGGGTCCCCGCTAATTTTCGTCTGTCTCTGTTTCTGAAAGCAGCCCATTGTAGCGGGGACTGCAACCATTGTGTAGTGACCCACCACTGCCACTAACTGCTGTACACCTACTTCACACTAGACACCTACATATGACTCGCTCACAAAATTGGATTTACTGATTCGGTGGGATTGACGGTATTATTGGTATGGGAATGTTGACTAGTTATCAAGGCTAAAGGTAAACACTAAAGCAAAATCTATTCTATCATTCAAAAAAAAGCTAAAGGGAGAATGGAAGAACATTTCTTATTAAACCTATATGTTCCCCTGTACATGATGGTTTCTGAATCTGCGAAGCATAGGTGTCATAAAGAAGATAGTGCAGTTACCTCATTTCACATGCTTAGATAATGATGCATATGGCTTTATTAATGCAGTTATGTAGAAGGAACTTTATATCACCATTAATTGAGAACTGATCATTTACTAAAGGGCCAAGGAAGAGAGGGACTGAAACCTGAATAGGCGTAAAAAGGGTCAAAGCGTTACCCTATAACTAAATTGGTAACTCAGTAACTCTGAGTAATATAATATACTCTTAATGATGAGCAATCTGCCATGAGCAATGGGGTCTAACCACTTACCCAGGGCAGATGCTAGGGTGTTCGGCGTCCCCATGCAACCACAATAAAAGAAAGCGAATGATAGTCACTACTATGCAATACAGACAGCAACCTTGATTCCAATATACAATTCACACTTCATCCTAAAAACCGCCACACAATACAGACTATATATCCTATCATTCATGTCTCTCCAGCCTCCAAGTATTCTCAATTTATGTTTTTCCAGCCTCCCAGTATTCCACATTCATATTTGTCCAGCCTCCTAATATTCCTCATCATGTGTTTCCAGCCTCCCCAATATTCCCCATTCATGTCTCCCTAGCCTCCCCAGTATTTCCTATTCATGTCTCTCCAGCCTCCCCAGTATTCCCCATTCATATCTCTCCAGCCTCCCCAGTATTCTTTATTCCTATCTCTCCAGCCTCCCCAGTATTCCCCATTCATGTCTCTCCAGCCTCCCCAATATTTTTAATTCATATCTCCAGCCTCCCTAGTATTCCCCATTCATGTGTCTCTAGCCTCGCTATTATTCTTCATTTCTTCTCTCCAGCCTCCCCAGTATTCCCCATTCATTTCTCTCCAGTCTCCCCAATATTTTTCATTCATGTCTCTCAAGACTCCCAGTATTCCCAATTTATGTCTTTCCAGCCTTCCAGTATTCCCAATTCATGTCTCTCCAGCCTCCCCAGTTTTCCCCATTCATTTGTCTATAGCCTCCCCAGTGTTTAACTATCACGTGTTTTCAGCCTCCCCAGTTTTCTCCATTCATGTCTCTCCAGCCTCCCCAGTATTTTCCATTTATGCCTTTTCAGACTCCCAGTATTCCCCATTCATGTTTCTCCAACCTATCAATAATACCCAATCATGTGTCTCCAGCCACGCAGTATTCTCCATTAATATCTCTACAGCCTCCCAATATTAGCCATTCAGGTCTCTCCAGCCTCCCTAGTATTCCCCATTCATGTTACCTAGCCCCACTATTATTCCCCATTTATATCTCTCCAGTCTCCCAGTATTAGCCATTCTCCAGCCTTCCCAGTATTCCCCATTTATGTCTCTCTAGCTTACCCAATATTCCCCATTCATGTCTCTAGAGCCTCCCCGGTCTTTTATAAAATGATCTACTACGCATGTGTAGTAGGTCATTTGCGCAGTTAGGTACGTAGATTTCCCCGTGCGGTCTTTAAATACCATACATACTTTAAAAAGTAGAAAGAGGCATGCCACGGCAGCCTCTGGGTGGATTTAATAAGAGTGGGAGGGGGGAGGTATGGAAAAGAGCTTGAGAGGGCAGGTTAGGGGAAAGAACGTTCGTATTCTTAAGAAGAAAAATACGAACGTGAAATTAGGGAAGCCCAGCTTAAGTGCCTTAGGTTCTTTAAAAAGGGGGAGGTGGCATAACAGGGAGCTTTAAGTTAAATGCGGATACATGCATATTTTTACCTTCTTAAAGCTTTCTTAACTGAATATGGTCCTATGTATGTAAGTGGTATATCAAGTGGTAAAGCGTCTACAGAGGTTGTGCACTCCCCTCATACGTTTAATATAGAGAATGCCACAACAGTGGAATATGCTATTAATTCTGGATCTGGCCCTTGTTCTTTAGTACTATCTCTGTTGTTCTCCATTGGGTTTTGTTGTTTGAATACTCTTGGAGAGGTGGATGCAGGGCAAAAGTATGTGCAATACAGGTACACCTTTGTGATCCAGATTATAATGTGTCTACAGATAAGACACAGTTAAAGAGAGCCCATATAGTGATTTGGAGGAGTTAGTCGCTGCCAAACACCATTGTGTATATACAATACCCCTCAAATCTGACAATACATTTTGAATCCATCCCATTAGGTGAAGGGGCACTACTTTTCCTTTGAAACAACTTATATTGGTCATATGGTGCTGCATATGTAAGCTCATATATTCAGCAATGGATAGTTATATACAGAGCTAGGAAACACTTTATATGATTTGTTTTTGATTAAATTGTGCACAGAGACTTAATTTCACCAGAACACCTACAAAGAAGCGTCCAATATTTGCTAAAACTGTTTAAAATTTTTTGGTTATCTCAAGTTATAACCTATTTGTGCTTATAGGATAATTTTACTAAATAACCCCCTTTGAGACATTCTTGACAAGCTGGGTCATAGTGTACTTGTTGTCTAGGAAACATAAATTAATCAATACATTAAAAGCTGCAATGCAGTCTCAGAGATAAGGTGAGACCTCTTTTCTAATGCTAACAAGCAATACGCTGTTAGTGGTTCATGGGATCTGTCAAACTAAATGTAAAATCTAGAACTTTTAATTATGTAGTTTATTGCTCCCTCTATGTAATACTGCCAGCACTCAATTTCCCATTTAATGCTGACATTATGATTTGATCCAAGAGGGCAGATTCCACATTCTAGAATGTTAATAAGCACATACAGTATGAGGTGTAGAAAGCGGAGTGTGACTGACAATGCTTGTGGAAATGAAGCCAGACAGCTTTCAGATAACCAAGTAACAATGCTGCCTGAAACCAATCACATCTCTTAAGGAAACAATATGCACAGCTTGAGTTTTCTTAGATAGCAGGCTGCAATAATAACTTTTTAAAACCTCTCTTATTATAGTCTTAGGTTGCATTAAAAGTCACAACAGTGTACATATTTTTTCAGGTTATTTAAAAAATATTCAAATATTGTACAGAGGAAACAGTAGTTGTGAAATAAAAGTACCAACATGCCATTTCACAACTAAAAGAGTACCACAGCTGCTGAATCCATCTGCATGGCAGGATATAGAGCACAGGGAAACAGTTATACAAATATATATATAATAGTCCCAAGGATGGTACTCTGTATATGATTGTTATAGGTAATCTGGTGCACCTCCAACATCAACAGCAAGTATAATCCAAGTACCCTGATGAAAGTACAGGAAAGTTGTACTGAAACATCGGTTTCGCAAATATTTGGACTTTGTGTCATTTTTTACCTCTACAAATTATATGAGTGCCACCATTATTTGGATTATATATATA
>WWET01003607.1:0-12747 GCA_011038615.1 Limnodynastes dumerilii
CCACTCCCGGTGGCCAGGCCCGATGCCAGCTGGATCCCAGGGTTGTAGCCTCAGTCCACCGACCGTAGTGGGGAACAGGGAAATCTCCAGTAGCAGTTTAATAGGACCTAAGAAGCGGAGCCACCAGGAGCTAAGATAAAACGCGGCCACCTTGGTGCGCCGCCCACCGGAAGTCCTAACACTAATTATTAATTGTCTTGTATCTCCATTTCATTTAAATTCAGTAGCTAAAGATTACCTCATCTTCAGAGCAAAAGAATTAAAGCTTATCACTTGCAATAACCACTAAGGTTTAAAACATGATAGAAAGCAATGATAGAAAGCAATTCTTTTTGTAGTTGCTTAAAAAACGTGGACACAGTTCTGCTGATGTTTCCTAATGGAATCAGCTAAAGGCTCCTCATCTAGACAATCAATACAGTGTAATTAAATGTTTAAGTAAGAATGCAGATACTTTTACTTGTTTGCATTTGCAATACCCATACCTTTTAACTGTACAAATAAAGACTATAGCTATATCTATTTGTCAAAAATTAAACAAATGTCTTTAGAATTGTGTGTTGTTATTTGTAAGGTTTAGGTTTTAAACACTTAGATTGCTTTAATTGTACTTGAGCCCAAAATTGTAATTTGTACTGGAAGTTTGCATAACAAGAGGGTTTTTTTAATAGTATATAACTTTTTGTTACAATCTTCTAATACTTAATGGATTCTATATGCATTGATAGATAATGCAAACTTTTTCAAGTAATTTATCCCATCGGCTGCACGATTTTTTTCATGCATTGTATTTTATTTAATGCATTCATAAAATTTTCTTTGTTATTCTCAGTACCATACAATTAAAGATAGGTAATTATTCCCTGGGCACTGAGGAGAGTATCAAGGCTAATTATAGTCAGGGACCGTGGATTGGTAGATCAGTCGCTCCTTGTGGTCGAACCCTTTTAAGTTCTTTCCAAAGCTGTAATCAGGTAACATTGGGGAGAATGAAATGGAAGAGCTAGGTATATTATTTCTCTCTTGCCCCTTAAATATTGTTGAATTGATCCAGAGTCAAATGCAAATAACTTTCTATAACACTAACTTTTCATTAACACCAAATGCAAATAATGGGAATCTTTACAGGATACACCCAACTGCAGCTCTGGATTCCTAGGTAAGGACGGCAGCTTGCATAAAGACATGTGTTTGTTATTGTTCAAGGAAATTAAAACATCCAAATAATGTATCTTTTGGGTGTTATATTCATATGTAAACTGAATCAGTGTGTCATTATTATTTAATTCTTCCATTAGCTCAATGAAAGTTATCTCCCCTTTCCATATAAATAACAAACCGTCGATGTACAGGTTGTATAATTTCATGCCCCTTTGTAATCGTGGGTCTTGGTACAGATACTGGACAGATCCGCACCTAACTCACCCTTCCTGCCCCTATCCCGCCCCCAGTTTCTTAGGTATCTTAGGGCACTTACGAGTGCCATATTGCTACCTTATCTCTCCGTGCAATGTCTGCACGGATATTGCCTCTCCCCACCCTCACCCGCTAATCTAAATCCCTCCTCCTCCCAACGTCACCTAATCACACTCCGAGGCGGCATTACGCTGCCTCTTTCTACTTAAAATACTCAGTGGGCCTGATCGAGACCTACACTCGCAGGCGATCTAACACTGATCGTAAGCGTAAAATCGCCATAAAAAACGCACTGCGCATGTGCCATAAAAAACGCACTGCGCATGTGCATAGTGACAACTTCCGGTCGTACCAAAGACCTTTTCGGGCGATTCGGGCGTCCGTATTGTTTGCGTTTTTTCTGTTTGCTACTTAGGCCGCTACGAACAGCGCGTCGCTACGAAAATATGTACGAACACATGGAAAAGTTAGGGTAGGGTTTGGCGGGCGTACTGAATGGAACGTAAGGGGAGTGTCGTGGGAGTGAAAATTTTTACGCTGGAGCGATAATACGCTCCGCTCTCATGCGTAGGTCTGGATCAGACCCAGTGTCTTTAAAGACCGCACGGAGGTAATTTACTAAGGATCCGCACCTAAGACGTGTCTGCTTCTTAGGTGTGAATATAGTCCACTATTATTCGTAAGCTGTCATGTAAACAATGCTGGCACAACATTTGAACCCATTGAATATCCGAACAGCTATGAATAATTATTAAATTTCAAAATTATTGGAAAAATCTATGGGTAATCCTGTATATTTGTCACTAGTCGTGATGAGTGTGTGGACCTCTTCTAAACCTTTATTGTGCAGTATGGAAGTGTACAAACATTGTACATCAACAAAAGGTGTATTCCTCTGTAGTTATTTCCAGATCTCTTAATTTTGTCAAGCGTACTTTAGTGTCCTCTAAATATGATTGTTCTTCCAGAACAACAGGTTGCAAATAGTGATCCATCATTATTGAGACATTATATATTAAAGAATTGCAAGCAGAAATAATTGGATGGCCTAGAGGCTTTGTAGGATATAGATAGATAGATAGATAGATAGATAGATAGATAGATAGATAGATAGATAGATAGATAGATAGATAGACAGACATCCAAGATAGAGGTTGCTTCAAATCAGTTTATAAAGTAATTTATATTGCAGGTGCACAAGACTCTAGCCATTACTCAGTTACTAATCATGATCTTATATCTTTAAAATAAAAGTCAGAGAATTACTTACAAATATCTGCAGATATGTGATATAAGGCTTCTCTGTTAGGTGGTCGTAACTCTAAACTTTAGAGTCCCAATTGTGGGTCACATATCAAATATCTTTCTAAACTAAGAGCTTACCTCTTATGGAGATCCCCAAGTCTCCAAAACTGGAGACTTGTCACAGCATATTTCACATGACTCTTTAGGTGTTCCAGTGGTCCCTATCATACCCCAACCCTTGGGCAGCTATTCCACCGTCTCTCTGCTGCTACTCTAAAACCTGGTCAGGATTCTCCACATTACTCCCATGTGGAGATATGCTGTCTCTGTCACACTCCACATTACTTTCATGTGGAGATATGCTGTCTCTGTCACACTCCTCCCCCCTTAGCTTCAACCACCCTGGCGAAGCTAACAAATTTTCAGGTGAGCTTTCCACCTCGCCCCCTGGCTCTCTTCCTCCTCCCCTTGCTTCACCATAGGGTTGTTTGGAGGATTGGGACCTACAAATCTCCTGGAAAGGGCATCTGCATTGAGATGCTGTTTCCCCGGACGATGCCGCACCTCAAACTTAAATGACTGTAAGGTCAAAAACCAACGGGTCAGACAAGCATTCACCTCTTTGTTCATGTGCATCCATTTTAAGGGAGCATGGTCTGTAACCAACAAAAACTCCCATCCCAACAAATAATATTTTAAGGACTCTACTGCCCATTTAATTGCCAAGCACTTCTGTTCTACAGTTGAATACTTGCGCTCTCTGGGAAATAATTTACGGCTAAGGTACAGGACCGGCTTCTCCTCACCATCTACCTCCTGTGAAAGGACTGCCCCTAATCCTGTCCCAGAGGCATCTGTCTGCAAGACAACTGTTTTGTAAAATTAGGATCTTGCAAGACAGACTCTGTACATAAAGTTCTTCTTAAGTCTTGCAAAGAGTTTTCCACTAGTCTGGACCACATTATTTTGTCTGGAAACTTTTTTTTAAGACAATCGGTTAGTGGAGCTGCTCTAGTGGCAAAATCACGTATGAGCCTGTGATAATACCCCACTAGACCGAGAAATGTCCTAAGCTGCGACTTACATTTGGGTTTGGGCCAAGCGAGAACCGCTTCTATCTTACTAAGCTAAACCTGTCCCCTGCCTACAATGTACCCCAAATATTTGGCTTCTATCATACCAATGGCACATTTCTCAGGGTTGGCGGTAAACCCATGTTCCCTTAGAGACTTCAAAACGGCCTCTACCTTTGGTAGGTGGGATTCCCAGTCAGCGCCAAAAATGGCAATGTCGTCCAAATATGCAACTTCATATTCCCTGTGGGGCCGCAGCAACTTATTTGTAGCTCTCTGAAAGGTTGCTGTGGCACCCTGTAAACCAAATGGCAACCTTTTGTACTGAAATAGGCCCTCTGTGGTAGAGAAGGCTGTCTTCCGTTAAAGGAATCTGCCAATATCCCTTTGTCAAGTAAAGTGTGGTAAGATACTGACTCCTGCCTAATCTCTCTACCAACTCATAAATCCGGGGCATAGGTTAGGAATCAAAGCGAGAAACCTGATTTAATTTGCGGAAGTCTTACCGCATCTGACGTCTTAGGTACTAAGACAATGGGATTATTCCACTCACTATTTGATTCCTCTATAACCTCTAAGTGAAGCATCTCTTCTACCTCTTGCTTTACCAGTGCCCGTTTTGCCTCGGGTATGCGATATGGCCTTTGTATGATGACCACCCCGGGTTGAGTCACAATATCATGTTGAATGATCTGTGTCTTTCCCGGAATGTCAGAAAACACATCTTGGAACCTCGCTACCTCGCTCACAGCTTCCTGTTTCTGCCCAGGACTAAATGTGACTTCAATGGGTACCAGGCATTCTGGAAACTTTTTTGCTACTAAAGAGGGCTGACTGGCGCTTTCTTTCCAAGGTTTTAACAGGTTCACATGGTAGATTTGTACCTCCTTCCTTCTACCCTCCTGTCGAACCTTGTAATTGACCGGTCCCACCGCCTCTCTGATCTCATAAGGGCCCCGACATTGAGCATACATCTTACTTTCTGTAGTGGGCACAAGCACGAACACCTTGTCTAACGGTTTAAAGGAACGATTAACTGCGGTGACGTCATGACTTTGTTTCTGACGTTGCTGGGCCCTTTCCATATGTTTGTACAGGAGTGGTGCAATTTGCCTAAGATGGACATGTAATTGGGACACAAACTGAACGATAATAGGGTCCTGACAGAGTTGTTTTTCCCACCCTTCCTTTACCAAATCCAGAATCCCTCTGGGTTGTCTCTCATAGAGGAGTTTAAAGGGACTAAACACTGTAGAAGATTGGGGTACCTCTCTGACCGCGAACATCAAATAAGGTAGAAGCAAATCCCAGTCTCGCTTTTCTTGAGACACTGCCCTCTTTATCATTTGTTTAAGGGTTTCATTGAACCTTTCTACCAGACCATCTATTTGCGGGTGGTACACCGAAGTGGTAATTCTGTCTACCTTTAACAACTGGCATAAATCTTTCATAAGCTAAGAAACAAACGGGGTACCTTGGTCGGTTAGGACCTCCTTCGGTATTCCTAGACGGGTATATAGAATTAGTAGCTCTCTGGCAATAGTGTGAGATTTCATATTACGTAGGGGTATAGCCTCCGGGTATCTGGTGGCATAGTTCACTACCACTAGTATGTATTGGTGCCCTCGAGCAGATTTCTCCACTGGCCCTATCAGATCCATTCCAATTCTTTCAAAAGGCACGGAAATTATAGGGAGGTTTACCAGTGGAGCCCTAAATTCTGGCCGAGGGGCCGTCTTCTGGAACACTGGGCCTTCCTGACAATACCTCTTGACTGGCCAAAAGAACCTCGACTGTATACATGGAGTGTTTTCTGCTCCCCTAAATGGCCTCCCCACAAATGCGCATGTGCGGCTTCTAACACCAACCTCTCAATTTTTCGGTGGACTAACAATTGTTCTGCTCTTTTCCTCTGGAAAGTAGTAACACGATATAACAAATAATTTTTCAACATAAAATATGGCACATCCTCAGATGGTTAAACAGCAATCACTCTATTATTAACCACTTTTACAGTCTCAAAAGCCTGTGCCAGATTGCTATCGTCGCATTGGTCTCTCCCAAAGTCCTGCAACAATATTTTCTCACCAACAGGGTTCCATTGGGCCTCAGAGTCAGTTTCCTGGGGCAGTTCAGTAGCATCAGTAGTTTTCCCAGATGCCAAGCTTTGGTAGTCTCTGGTCTCTGGCCCATGACACGCCTGAGCGGCTGACTGTTTGTCAGTGTTATGCCATGTAACCAGTTCCTGCAGCAACGGAAAGTCACGGCCCAAGATTAGCGAATAAGGAGGTCAGGAGGTCACTGCAGCCACCACCTTCAATGGCCGGCCTTGTGCGGTCAGGGGTAGGTACACACGTGGGCACTCCTCCATGTCGCCATGGACACATATCACTCTGACAGGTGGCAGGACCTTGTCAGCACCTGGAGGAACCAGGTTTTCCACGACCATGGTGAGCTCACTACCAGTATCTACTAGTGCCCAGATCTCTTGGCCCTCCAACTGTACCATCATCCGGTACATGCTGGACTCTGCCTGGATACACCCGCAGCCACCATGCTGACCATCGGTTGAGCCGCCTTTCCCGCGCTGCAATCCATCAGCTCTCCCCATTTTGGGCAGTTCCGTCGCACATGACCAGGTTCACCGCACTCAAAGCACACTATGGGAGACGGGGCCTTTGGCTTGATGACTGGGACCTGAGTTTGGGTCTTTGGGACTGGTACAGATCCTGTCCTGGCTTTATTCCCTTTCCCCAGGGTCAGATGCCGCTCAATAACCACTGCCAGCTCCTCATATGTCTGGGGATCAGCCTGAATGACCCACAGCTGCACCGAGCGGTCCAACACCCGCATAGCCTGGTCTAGTGCAACTCTCTCCACGATTTGCGCTGCTGAGTTTTTACTCGGCTGCAACCAAGCATTAGCTAGCCGGGCAAGTTTGGCCAGTTGAATCCTGGGAGGCTCAGAACCTTCCAGCCGCCAATCATCGAATTCTTGGGCTTTGCTGAGGCCCGTCACTCCAATCCTGTTGAGTATAGCCTTCTTAAGGTCAGGGTAGGAACGTGACTGTGCCACAGACATATCCACATAGGCTCTCTGTGCCTCCCCTGTCAAACAAGGAGCCAGCTTGTCAAACAACTCCTCTTTAGGCCATTCCAATCGAATGGCCATGCGCTCAAATGTGCAGAGGAATGCCTCAACATCATCAGCTGGAGTGAGCTTCTCCTCTCCTGCTCCTGCCCACCTTTCCTCAACTCTTTAAGCTCTTCATACATCATCTGAACCTAAGCTTGTTAGCCCTGTAATTGAGCTTGCTGACCGGCAGCCACTTCAGATATCATCTGGACCTGAGCTTGTTGGCCATGTAATTGGGTTTGCTGTCCAGCAGCCACTTCAGATAACCTTCTCAGTATTTTCTCCATATTACCCTGTACTTCCCCTTTAAGGGTAAAATGCCAGCCTCACCAGACAGTGTTACCTGACACCTGTCTGCTCTACTGGCCACTTTTAACACAAGACAAATACCAAGGCAGCTTTTCACACAACTCTCATTAACCCCCCCCCCCCCCCCCCCCACCTCACCTCACCATGTACCCATGGTGGCTCTTTCCGCCCTGCTGTCAGTAAAGGCTTCCACATAGAAGTCTGGATCCTGAAGATCCAGATCCGTGCTGAAAGCTTAAACACAACTTGTTTGAAATAAAGATACTGTAGCTGTCTTACCCAGGCTTCTCTGCGGTGTATAGTTTCCAGCTGAGATGTGTCCCACGTTTCTGGGCGCCATATGTGATAAAGGAGCACATCACACAAAGGAAATAAAGTCAAGTTCTATTATTTTCTATCAGACAGACAGCATAACAGGTCAGCAACATCACCAACAGCAAGTTGTTCTTATAGTGCAGCATGTCACAGCATAGTTCACACAACTCTTTAGGTGTTCCAGTGGTCCCTATCATACCCCAACCCTTGGGCAGCTATTCCACCATCAAGAGTCCTGACCCTCTGTCTTTGAAACACTTATATCAGGAGAGCACAGGTGCTGTTGATTAGCCCAAGCCTGACCACACCAGTCTCTCTGCTGCTGCTCTAAAACCTGGTCAGGATTCTCCACATTACTCCCATGTGGAGATATGGGGCCTGATTCAGAGATTGAAAATAAGAACTTAAAGTTACACCTGGGCTAAACCATGTTGATTTCAGGGGAGTCAAATTTCATTTGTTGCAACAGTATTATAGTTAAAAGGTGATGTTTCCCAGCTCAAGTCTAATTAGTAGTTTAAAAGTGAAGCTGATCAGGTATCTGTGTGCAATAAGTAAAAGCAAAGCATTCTCCCTGCATGCATAGAATAAAATTAACTTGACTCCCCCTGAAATCAACATGGTTTTGCCCAGGTGTAACTTTAAGTTCTTATTTTCAGCCTCTGAATCAGGCCCTCGCTGTCTCTGTCACACTCCACATTACTTTCATGTGGAGATATGCTGCCTCTGTCACAATATATATATACACATATATACACACATACATATAGTTGCAAAAAGGGTAGTGTTCCACAGGTGAGTTAAAGAGCAGACTTTGGGCCGGATCCAGGCAGACGAGGTCATTACGGCCGTTCTGGTAGCGGGGAGTGCACGCCCCCTGCACTCCCCTCTTTAGTTAAATCTGGACGCTTACGTGTCCAGATTCCTACCTTAACTTTTACGATCACATGAACACCTGATCGTAATGGGGCATCCCCCGCCCAGTCCCCTCATTAACATGTCTATCTCCGCCTTGATGGCAGAGATACGACAGTCATAAATGGGGGGAAAGCCCCTTTCTCATAAGAGCCGGCGTCGTAAGAGGGTTGTGCTCATGCGCACAACCTTCTAGACAGGGAAATTACGTACACGCTGTACGTAATTCCTCTGTCATCTACAGGATCGGGCCCCTTGTTCCTGTGTCTCCTTGTGAGTTGAAGTCTGCATTGATCACCTGCAAAGCTTCCATGTGTCTCCAGCTCTCAACTACAATTATCATCTTCAAGTTTTCAGTAAGTTACCAGCTTCACATTGTCAGTCTGCAATCACCAACTGTAAGTTTCCATCTGCAAGCTTCAAGTGAGTTTTCAACTTTACAATGTCTACCTGTTATCACTATCTGCAAGTCTTCTTTGTGTTCATTGCTAATCATACATTTACTTTTGCACTCAGACTGCACACTTTATCAGGATGCATTGCTATTACCTGTGCTCAAGCCTTGCCAGTGTGCAAATTATTACAGTATTTTGCCTGTGTGCTAAGACTTGAAACCTTACTAATGTACACAGCTATATGGACATTAACTTTTGTGCTAACCTTGCTTGCTTAATCAAGCATACACTGTATTTCAATTACTTACATGTGTTCTATGTTCAATAATAGTTTACATTATTATTGTCATCCTACCTGTGTGATCACTTTCCTGTCAAATGAATACTTATATTTACTGGTACTGGGAGCGCATACAAATCTTGATGTGCCCAATGTTGCTCGTTCTTGAAAGCTATACAGTATTGGGCCCAGTCAGTACCAGGATGGAAGACATGCTGGAAATACCGGGTACTGTAGGTCAAAAAGATGGACACTTCCTATGTATGGGCACCCATATGGTCTCCTAATCCAGCATCTTTAATTTTAATGTATTCATTTTTTTAATTTAATTATTCTTTATTTTATTTTCATTTTTTAATTCATCCAAATGATGTTTTCTTCGCTCTGCCCCCAGTGGTTCTATCCCTTTATCTCTTTGACCCTATGAATATCTTCCTGACAGTCTAAGCAAACTATATTACAAATTGTTTTTTTTTTTTTTTTTCTAAATTTTTTATTGAAGCAATGAGAACAAACAAAAGAAAAAACGACAAAAGAGTAAAACAATGCAAAGGATATCAGTGTTACAATGTACCTTAAACAAATTGTGAGAATAGTTTGTTTCAGGGGGCCAAGGGCCCCTTATTAAGCATTTTTTTTTTAACTATCGGACAGTTATCTTGCACCTTAGTCTGTGACTTATTTAGATCAGAATTTCCCATCTGCCTGTCTTTCCTATGTGGATGTTTCTCATATAAGATTGCACCTAACATCACTTGCAGCCAGGATGCTCTTCACCACAGGCAGCTATCCTGCTGATTCCTAGGAAGGTGAAGGTTAATTTGATGCGCTTAGGAGATGCAGTGCCATGGTCCTGGATGGGACTCTGGTCAATCTTTGCAGGGAGGCTTGTCTTGCACTCCATCACTGATTGGATGGTCTGTTAAATATAGAAATTAGGCTCCCTGCCAGTTATATTGTGGTGTCCAGCACTTTGTCGCCAGCTCAGTTAACTCTTTTTGGTATACTTTGCATAACCTTGTTTGTTACTTTCCCATGCCTTGTTCTTTACTATCTTATACCTTACCTTGCCTAGCCAGTTACATGGTACCTTGCTCTTACTTGTACCTGTGCTTTGCATTATTTTTTTATCTGGCTTTACCAGCAATGGTACCTTGCCTAGCCTATACCTGCCTTGCCTTCAACACAACTTGTACCTTGCTTAACTTGGGCCTTTTACCTTTCTTTTACCATTCTATGAGGTTTACTGAATGCTTACTGTCAGCTTGCCTGAACCCTAATTACCCTAACCCTAATAACTAATCCTAACCCTAATTACTCATTTTAATGCAGGTCCAGCGAGAGAGCTGAGGATCTGACAGGGCAGAGCATGCAGCTGACAGGAAAGCAGAGAGAAAATAATACCGAACAGACAGGACATTGTCGAGGTGCGTGGTCAGAAGGGACAAAATGGGATAAAAGCCAAGTGCTGGAGCAGTTTTAGGGCAAGCAAAGGTACAGTGAACACAGCGGGGAGCAGTGGTGACAGAGCAGAGAGGCAAAGGAGCAACAGGGACTGAGCAAAATAGACTACAGGGGTTAGCAGGGTTAGAGCTGAGGAGAGAGCCAGCAGCAGCGGGGACAGAGCAGGGAGAGAACCAGATGCAGAAGCATGGACAAGATAATTTTTATTATTTACTATACTATGTCAAACATATCTTTCAGTATGCCATCCATGGCAACATAATAATTATTGAGCTTTAAACATTATGGTGTTGGCTGTATCATTGTTGATTTTCTTATTATTCGCATTGGACCAGAGTCAAGTTTTTAACTGGTATTTCAATGCAATGTTATAAATATGTGAATTTATTTTTTTGTGCGATTCAACTAAACGTTTAAAAGAAAATCCTTGTGTTATGAAGTGAAGTCAATAAAATGTTCTCTCTAATGTCTTTCTCATACCATATAATATGATAATTATAGAAGCAGTTGAGTAGAGTTGCTGTGTATAAGAATGATGTTTGCATAGGCAAATATTAAAACATAAAACAGCTAAACTAGAAAAACTGTATGAAATCTTTTCATGTTTATAACTTTTGCCTCCCTTTTTTGTTAAAAGCTTAATTTAGTGGTGTAACTAAAATGCCCTGAACAAGATTGAGTCATAGTTTAACAAACTGCAATATTTGCTCAATAACGCATAGCATAAATTTTAGTTTGGCTTAAGTCAGGTATAATAATCAAGAAATGGTTAAGTCAATAATCATACAGTGCATCCGGAAAGTATTCACAGTGCTTCACTTTTTCACATTTTGTTATGTTTACAGCCTTATTCCAAAATTTTATAAATTAAATTTTCCCTCAAAATTCTACACACAATACCCCATAATGACAATGTGAAAAAGATTTTGGGAGATTATTGCAAATTTATTAAAAATAAAAAAGCAAGAAATCACATGTACATAAGTATTCACAGCCTTTGCTCAATACTTTGTTGATGCACCTTTGGCAGCAATTACAGCCTCCAGTCTTTTTGAATATGATGCCATAAGCTTGGCACACTTATCTTTGCAGCACCTCTCAAGCTCCATCAGGTTGGATGTGAAGCGACGGTGCACAGCCATTTTCAGATCTCTCCAGAGATGTTCAATCGGATTCAAGTCTGGGCTCTGGCTGGGCCACTCAAGGACATTCACAGAGGTTTCCTGAAGCATTGTTATGCTGAAAGATGAACCGTCGCCCCTGTCTGAAGTCAAGAGCGCTCTTGAGCAGGTTTTCATCCAAGATGTCACTGTACATTGCTGCATTCATCTTTCCCTCTTTCCTGACTAGTCTCCCAGTTCCTGCTGCTGAAAAACATCCCCACAGCATGATGCTGCCACCACCATGCTTCACTGTAGGGATGGTATAGGCCTGGTGATGAGCGGTGCCTGGTTTCCTCCAAACATAATATAGAGGGGTAAAGGGATGGATGTGCGCTCTAGCTGTGAACTAGTGTGTAATAAATGTAAGGATTGCTTGGAATGTGACATATATCACATTTGGATGGGGGGGGGGAGCAAGCGGTGAACGAGGATATTGATGTTAAAAGGGTATATGGCCAGTTGTGGATTGGTATAATAAGTCTCACATTGAGGTGCAAAAGTTAATGTGACAATGTAAAGAGTCTTATTATCGTAATATCCTGTATCAAGGAATGCGTCCTGAAGATGCTGGTGCCGGTGGTACCGTCAGATGTAGAGCAGGGGAGAGAAGAGATAGAATATGGTGCGTTACCAGGATACACACAGATTCCCACACGCAGAAGTGCACTCACCTAATATGTGTCTTGTATATTTGCCTGTCAGGTAAAGTGCTGGTTTGTAGCGTAGATGTTGGTGCTGAAGCTGGAGGGCAGGTACTGGAGACTCGGCTGTGACCGGGAGACTCCTCGTTCAGTCCGGGTGTTTCTGCTGTCGACGGAGCTTTTGCAGGGATTCCTCCTCGCTGGGCGCCGTCAATCTGCGTTGCAAACCGTGACTGCAATGGAATTCATCACTGCTGGTGTAGCTGTATCTTTCGCAGACTCCTCGCTGGGCGCCGTCAATCTGCGTTGCAAACCGTGACTGTAATGTAATTTGTCATTGCTGGTGTAGATGTATCATCTACCTGTAGAGTAGGTGCGTGCTGGTTTCTTTTCTGT
>WWET01003607.1:33030-56015 GCA_011038615.1 Limnodynastes dumerilii
TATATATATATATAAATAGCCTAAATAGCCAGCCCAAAGAAGTACTGAATAAAGCAGGCCTGGCCACTAAAAATGGCTCTCCGTCTCCAGGTGTTGTTAAACTATGATTCTCCGATGTTTTAACTGCATTGTCATAGCTGATACCTGACAAAGCATGTTGGGAGGCATAGTTTCACAACAGCTTGAGAGCCATATACAGTATTGGCCAAGCCTAGCATAAGAAATGGAGGAGGGAAAATATTTGTTTAATAAAACACCAAATCAATAAAATTAAGGCTATTCAAAACTGTCTGTCAAATCAAAACATCAAACAACATCGAAATATTCATACAAAAAAAGGTTGACACTATGTAATACAGTGCTTATATTCCTTATTCAGACACCATGTCCAGGGGAAAATTGTATAATGAGTCTAGTTAGTTTCAAAAGAAAGGATACTAAAGGATCTATTTGCTACTATGTATCACAGATATATGCATTCATACATTCAGGTGAGTCTGTAGGTTAAATAACTGTCTAATGTGAGAGAAGCCGGCAGAAAAGGCCAGCAGATTGACAGTGATGTTACCATTGCTCTGGCGTTGATTTCGGGTGTTAAACACCGTGCCCGTGGTGCTGAAAGGGTGAGATCATCCAGTCTGGTGTCTGATAGGAGGGATGTGGGTCCCTGGAAAGAACGGCCCTATTTCAATAGGGCTGTTTTCTCTCAGCCAGTTTCGAACTGGCTGGGATTTAGATTGCATATGCCTCGATGAGGCATAGCAATCGATCCACAGAGCACCGAACTTTCGGTGCTCCGAAAGGTAAAGCAAAAAACTACCCTATCCTTTCTCCTAATTCTAACCCTAACCCTCCCCTCCATTAACCTAACCATCCCTTTCCTGCAAGGGACCTGCGTGACCGTACAAACACGGAGGAGGAATCTCTGGCTTCGAGTGCACTGTGGCTTGGGGAGGGAGAGCGGTGATTGGTTGTTCCCAGGACAAGGCACCGCTTGATTGGCATAAGATGGAGGGCTGGTAAAGATGCCTAAACTCCCCTGAGTTGTCCTGGGAACAAGCAATCACCGCTCTCCTGACAACCTGCGGCGGCGCTCAGAGGGAATGATGAATTCATATTTATATTAATGCTTATTGTATGTCACTGTAGCTGTGGAATTCCATTTTTTTGGTTCAATATTAGTAAACTTACAATTGAAATACTTAAATTTTTTATGCAATACATAGCTATTATTGTAGACTATGATAATATCTATGTGTTGCATTGCAAATTTCAGTTGTTAGTTTGCTAATATTGAACAAAAAAAATGGAATTCCATAGCTACAGTGAGGAACCTCTGGCCTCTGGACTGGATCCGGCCCACGACATCATATGGTCCGGCCTGCAGAAGCAATTGAATCATTCCTTTTTCGGCAAACTTGCCCCATCAGCAAACTTGCAGTTCCACAATGAATAAGCAGAACTCTGGGCAGTGATAGCAAAAGAAGAACTCTCTCCCTCCCTCCCTCCCCGAGCCGCAGTGAACCCAAAGCCAGAGATCCCTCCGTCGTGCTCGTACAGTGGCGCGGGTCTCCGATCCTGCAAGTTTGCCCAATTTTGTTATGGATTATGTAGAACATTGGTGGTCAAATTGGAAGTGGGCGGACACTATGATTTTGAAAACACTTTCTGATTTAACTAAGGTTCTCTGGCCACCTAATTATTAAAGGGTGGCTAGTTCTTCCCATGTATTGTTTTTTACATTGGCATTCAATCAAATAAATAAAATATTCAGTGTTGCACATAATAAAAAGTTTAATGTTATAAATATAAATTTCTTTCTTAAATTACTGGCTCTTTTATTAAAAAAATTGTGTTTTGGTGGAATAATTGCTTTTAAAATGAGATTTTTAGTAAGCTTGGCCAATTTTTCTTTAAGATCCGTTCAGTTTCTTTGTATTAAGTATTGTACTGAGTAATAAAAGAAACATTTTGGTTATTTTGCGTGATGTCTTTAGGTTTTGACATTAAAAGGGATTTACTGTCTTGTTTCTTCTATAATTCTATCTAGATCCATCTCCTTTTTCCAGAAACATATCTTTTATAAGTAAACTCTGATTGATAAATTAATTTTCCTTAGTATTCTGTATTCTTTGAATCTGATTTTTTTAAATGTTTTTTTAACCATGTTTCATAATGGCAGCTGATTTAATTTGATTTATCTGACTTTAAATTACTCTGACTTATCTGACTTTAATTGAGATTCCCTTTGGATGTCTATAAAGATCTGAGACACCGGACAATATTTATTTTACTTACATAATTCATATACATATATAGAAATCAGCCACATAGGAATTGGCTACTTTGGAAACCATACAGCCGTATGGGCCGTTGATTAATTCAGCTGATCCATCAAGCAGCAAGGACCTTTGAGAGCGGTGCAGTTGTGAGTCTATTCGGAAAAGCAAGCTGCCTTACCATCTATAAGGTTTAGAGCAATTTAGTGAACCGCTTTGTGTGGGACGCTTCGGTTCCTAAGAAGGGTGAGATACCTCATATTCAACTCATATTCTTTTACCAGCTGTATATTTCACATCTTCTTGTGCTCCCGGACTCGTCTGCATAGACGTTACAAACAGCTCTTAGTTCCTTATACCACACTGTGGAGAGTGGCATAAATATATTTGCAATAATATTGGCATTATATTCCATTACAGCTTCTATTTATCGTGTGTTATCTGTGGGAACATTTGCTACCTTGGCTCTGTATGAGAAGTAAATATGTGAGTGTGCTATATATAACAACAGATTTTATGCAATTATTGCTGCTATACATATTTACATCTTTTATTTGGACAGTGGATCCCTACAGCGCATGCTATTTGCTATATTCATATAGCTAAAGTCTGTTTCTACAAGGGATGTATTTACAGAGGATTTATTCTCACTTCGGACCTCGGTACTACAATAATCCTGCCGTTCTTATGAGAGTTATTCTTATTGTGGCCTTCTGATTTGATATGCTATGCATTATGAACCGTAATTTGATTAATTAGCCAGTATATAGTATTTATTGTAGTTAGATAGTTTTTTACTTTATATTAATTTTTCTTAATGTTATGTGGTGTTGATGAATAAAATATTTTTTTACATTAACTTCTCAGCGTTTCCATATTTGCTATATGTATTTTTGGAATTGGTTGTCCTTGGATAAAGCTGCTGAAGTTAATGTATTTTTAAGTACCTCATACCTTTTTGAAAGCGCAGATATATCCCCTTTCTTTTCTTATGGTAAAGTTATACCATTACTAAGATCTTGGGTTTTCAGAACGACACTGATTTACTCAAAAAGCTTAAAGAAAATGTTGATGATTTAAAATATAGAATCTGAGCCTCTCTTAAGAACTAGCTTTATACACTTTGTTGTCTCAACAGCTAATCTCCGCCCTTCACCACTAAAGGGAACTGGGAATCCCACATAGGGGAAAAGCCAATCACAGACCCTACCTGCCATAGCCTGTTTATGTGTAAATTTTTTGCAGAAAATGGCAAAAAAAATTGTGTTTTTTATTGCTAAAATTAAACTTTTGGGAAATGGTCACTAGCTTATATTTGATGAAGTTTGAGAAGTTAGATGTTGCTTTAAGGTGGCTGCCATCCGCCTTAATGCCTCACTTTCTGGCATGTTCAACATAAATCTTATAACTATAAATACTACAAATGCTAATTGTTCCTAATAAATTTTTGCACTCTTAGGAGATACACATGGTGGGTGGGCATAAGCATTTAAATCGTACAGTAAGGGCTTCGCTAAGCCTGTATGTACAATGAAGTATTACACATGCATGAAAATGTGCATGGAATTCTTAAGGTGGGGTCCAAGTGGCGAATCCACAATCCACACATGTGGGTCTCACCTTCATGTGAGGTTGTGGATCACCAAATCCATATGATAGCCTCCGCAGTGGTAATTCAGCCCTAAATGTGAATAAGGTCCTTAACCCCACCATTGTGTTACATTATAAAAAGGTATTTTTCTTGTATATCCTCTTAGTGCTCCCTGATGCGTCTTCTGGAGTTCAGTCATACAATATGTTGATATAGATAAATAAATAATATATTTGGAAGCAATGCCTTTTTTTATTCCATTTAAATTCTAAACGCATTGTACTGTATTCTCTCGAACCATGGTTTGGTCCCTGTTTAATGTCTTGTTATGGTCATGTTCAGCCAGGGTATTCAGACTAACTAGGAGTCTGGTCTTCATTAAAGCTCCTGATGATAGGTAAAGGCTGGGCTGTGAACACCTAGCAGGTTACGGTCACTGGCGACCACTCCCGGATAATGTAGTGAAACAGACACCCAGAAGTAGCTATATGGTGAGAGTGAGGGCTCCTGACAGCAAGCTGTGTATAAGAAAGTAACCCACAGTGCAGGGCCGGATTATTAACAAGGCAACCTAGGCACATGCCTAGGGCCTGGCAAGCCCCAGGGGCCCAGGATCTTACACTGTTAAGCACCCTTGCAGCCTTATCAGACAAGAGCAGTCATTTTTGACATGCAGGATCCCTTGGGGGGCCCTAAACCGGCATCTTGTTTAGGGCCCCATGAATTTTAAATCCATCTCTGCCACAGTGGAAAAGGGAAATCATACTGGGCTGAGAGACAAGATGGAGAATGCCGCAAACAGGACAAACAACACACAATGGAGACAAGGGCATTCACTCCCAGACCCACTCACCATAGTCACACCCAAAGGAAAGGAATGAAATAATCCAATCCAATGTAATCCACATCACTCCTGTTCCCTCTCTCCCATTCTCCTGCACTCTATGGAATGCCAGATCAATCTGCAACAAGCTCCGTGCCATCCATGACCTCTTCATTTCCAACTAGTGCAACCTTCTCGTCATTACTGAAACCTGGCTCTTACCCTCTGATACTACTTCCCCTGCTGCCCTCTTCTATGGCGGTCTCTCGTTTTCCCACACCCCTGGGCCTGCCGAACGCCCTGGCGGTGGTGTGGGCATCCTCCTCTCCCCTTCCTGCACATCTAGCATCATACCCCCTAAGCCCTCTCTCACTTTCACCTCCTTTGAGGTCCACTGCATTCGCATCTACCACCCCATCCATCTACGCATTGCTGTTGTCTACCGCCCCCCTGGTCCTCCCTCCAAAGATGACTTCAACATCCCCATAGACAACCCCTCAGACCCCAGCACCACAAAACTTCTCTCCCTTTCCTCCTCCCTTGGCCTATCACAGTGGCCTTCAGCACCCACCCACAACCTGGGCCACTTTCTTGACATCATTTTCTCACACTCATGCTCCCTTTCTGACTTCTCCATTTCTCCCTTCCCCCTCTCTGATCATCTTATCTCCTTCTCCCTCTCTTCCTCCACCTCTCCTTCCCCATCACCCAAATGTATTCTTTCCCGAAAGAACCTCAATTCCCTTGATGTTGCGGCTTTCACCTCTTCCCTTGATCCCCTCCTCGCACCAATTTCCGCCATGTCCTGCCCCAATATAGCCACCTCTCTCTACAACAATGCTCTCTCCATTGCTCTTGATGCTGCCTGCCCTCCTTCCTCTGTCTCCCTTTGCCGCAAGAACCTCCACTCTCCGCCCTCACTAGGTTCCTAAAGAAATGCCCCAGTACTTCAGAGCGTCTCTAATATGATCCCATCCCCATAATCCGGTCTCTCTCTCTACCTGCTCTCATCTTGCTCACCTCTTTAACTTATCCCTCTCCTCTGGCTTCTTCCCCTCCCTCTTTAAACACGCTCTTGTCTCCCCCATCCTTAAAAAATCTAAGCTTGACCCCACTTTACCTTCCAACTACTGACCTATCTCCCTTCTGCCTTTCGCCTCCAAACTGCTTGAACGGCTTGTTTACAAGCGTCTAATCAGCTACCTTGCCACAACTCCATCCTGGACCCTCTCCAGTCTGGCTTCCGCCCCCTGCGCTCCACTGAAACTGCCCTGACTAAGTTCACAAATGATCTCCTTTCTGACAAATCTAAGGGCCATTTCTTCCTTCTCATCCTCCTGGATCTATCAGCAGCCTTTGACACCGTTGATCACCCTCTACTGCTCCACACCCTTCGCTCCCTCAGCCTTTCTGGCACTGTCCACTCCTGGTTCTCCTCCTATCCCTCGGACCGCTCCTTCTCTGTCGCAACCCCTAGCTCCTCCTTCTCTACTACTCCTCTTCCCGTTGGCATGCCCCAGGGCTCAGTTCTTTCACTACCACCTCTATGCTGACAACAATCAAGCTTAACATGGACAAAACTGAAATCATAGTCTTCCCTCCTTCAAGTATCACCTCTACCACTGCTATCTCTATTACTGTTGGCAACTCCACCATCTCCTCCTTCACCTAAGCCCACTGCCTCAACGTCATCCTGGACTCCTCTCTCTTCTTCACCCTCTGCATCCATGCCCTCTCACTGTCCTGCCGTTTTCCTCTCCTCAACATTGCTCGTATCAGACCCTTCTTAACGGCAGACGCCACTAAAACGCACATTCACTCTCTTGTTATCTACCGTCTGGACTACCACAACATTCTCCTCTCTGGCCTCCCTCTGGTCCTTCTCACATCCCTACAATCTATACTAAATGCTGCATCCAGACTCATCTTCCTCTCTCAACGCACTGCCTCCACCTCTCCTCTCTGTCAATCTCTACACTGGAATCCCATCCTTTTCAGAATTCTTTTCAAGCTCCTCACCACAACTAACAAGACTCTCTCCTCCTCCACCGCTACCTACATCTCCTCCCTTAACTCTAGTTACATTCCCTCCCGTCCACTCCGCTTTGCTGGTGACCGCCGCCTCAACTCCAGCCTTATAACTACTTCTCAGTCCTGCATCCAAGACTTCTCCCGGGCCCTCAAATCCTTCAAACGCTTCCTACTTCTTCAGGCTAGCCTACCCTTCCTCCACCTAAGCTTACCTGCCCTGCCCATCTTCATCACTGTGTCTCCTGTTTGTTCCCCCTCTCTCACTTAACATGTTAACTCTTATGAGCAGGATCCTCCTTCCTCCTGTCTTCTTCCCTCTACCCTGTCCTCATCACTTCCCACCTTTTTCTCTCTACTGTCTATCTCTCTCCTTATTGATCTGCTCCTACATATATACCCAGCATCTTTATTTTCCTTACATATTGTTCTGCTATTTTTGTACTGTATTTTTTTTCTTTGTACATGAATTGTATATCTTTATTCATGTTTTTATACCCTATGTTAATTATTGTATATAAAACTATTAGACTTGCTATTGCCTCTGTACAGCGCTGCGGATACCGTGGAATGAAAAAAGCAGAGAAAATTGGAAGAAGAGAAATATAGAGGCAATGGACACAGAGAGTCAAGGTGCAGTGAGAGACATTTGTATCTGTCAGCAAACTGAAGATGTTTTAGATGCAAATTCAAAGGACAGAATTAAATTTTCTTCAGTCACATGCAAACACCAAGCAACTGAACTCTTGCAAAACTGCACAATTCGCTATGCAACACTTCTTGAAAAAAATTTTAATTTGCTTATGGATTTCTAGGATTTATGATCCTCATCTACCGCTGTAAAGTCTTCTGATTAGATTATTTATTGACTTATCCTTTCAGTGCTGATGCAGTTTGTGTGAAAGCTCTCTTGGTTCATGATGAACCAAATTCCTGACTGAGGTAATTGAACTATCTGAAGAAGACAGACTTAGGCATATACTCAGTGAAGTAATCCTTGAGTTTGGGGTACCTTATCAAGAGATATTGATACACTACTTCTGCAACAGCTCTGCTGGAACTCACTGTAAAAAGAATCACTGCATCTAAAAGCAATACATTATAATTAAGTTAAAAAAAATTGAGATTTAGTGATTGCACTACTTTAAAGCCTGTCTAGTGTGAACAGTGATGTATGTCGTGTGTGAACTTGATTTAAAAAGATAAAATTATCCTTCTATTATTATTATGGTTGTTTTTTTTTTACATAGTGGCAACTTTGGAGATGGCGAAATTGATGAATTTAGAGGGTTGCATCGTTTAATTGCAATGTTATGTAACTAAATTGTCAATAAAGATTTAAGGAAAAAAGAATATCCACAATAATTTCCACCAATGAAAATTAGTAGCATCCATCCTTTAGTCTTGTTAGCCCCTCCTACCTTGCAGCCCCGCTCCGCCCAGATTCTCCCTGGCACTGTGAAGGGATAATTTTTTTGTTTATGCTGCGTTAATCCCACCTTCCCAAGTGACGTCACGGGCAGTGGAAGCGTCCGGTTATTATCGCAGGCCGCACGAATTGGCCCGGAGGGGGTGGAATAGGGACCCTGACTGTATCTGGAAATAGTTATCGCGCTACAGCTTTGTGTCGGTGCCCCGGGCAAGTCGGCCGGGAGATGGCGGCTGCTACCTCCAGACGCTCCCAGCAACAACAAGCGACTGGAGCGGTGGCTCAGCACCAGTCCACCCCATCTTCATCTCCTCCGCCGACTGCAAGTGCGGCCTCCCCGCCGCTTGTCCCGGATACCTCATCCCCTCCTCGCAGCCCAGATATGCCACCAGCCTCCCTGCGCCACGGACCAGACTCTCAACCCGAGGGGGAGGCAGCTCCGTTGCCGGCATTCATGCCTAGGCCCCTCTCTCCTCCTCCGGGCGAAGCCGCTGCAGTGCTGTCCCCGAGTTCTTCTCTACCTCCTGCACCGGCGCCCAGCTCCGGAAGCAGCAGTAGTTCCTCGTCCTCCAGTAACAGCATCTCGTCGGGCGGCAGCCCGGTTGAGAGCCCGGAAATTGGGACAGTGGGAGGAGGTGGTGTCATAGGCCCTGGGGGGCCCCTGAGTGCGGTCAGCGGAGCGTTCCGGGAGCTGTTCGAAGCTTGCAGAAACGGAGATGTGTCCCGTGTGCGGAGACTGCTGGAACCGGGAAATGTCAACGCCAAGGACATGGCTGGCAGGAAATCTACCCCACTCCATTTTGCAGCAGGTCAGAGGGGGCCAAGGCCACCAATTTATGTCAATTATGTCAGCGTGTGACATGTCATATATATATGTAGCGAACTATCCCCAAGACTGCAGATATCAGACCATGAAATATGCCCCTTTATCAATGCTTCTTCCCTCTTTACTTATTAATGTAATTCACTAAGTTTCTAATAATAACAACCGACATAGTCAGAACAAACTCCTGGAGAAGTCTGGAATCAGTCCTAAATAACTAGAAGCCAGCTTGAGTGTTGGCCAGGTAGTTTGCCATCATAACCATTTTACTAGCTTTAAAACAACTAGTAAAAAAAATGTGACTTGTTTTTGTGGTTTACATGGCTTCTAGGATTTTTTAAAGATTGTATTCATTGCTTTTGAGTTTACAGTAAAGGTAGCATGAAGAGCAATATTTTCTGGAAAGTGCTAAAAGGGTCCTCCAAAATAGAAACCATGCATGCTTGTTCCTTACCCTCCTCTTTCCTTATCGTAACCCTCTATTTCCTACTGCCTAACCCTAAAACTCCCTGGAGAGGGTTACTCGCCTCCTGTCAGCAGCGTTTATGAAAAATGAATGGGTAAGTATGCCGATCGGAATACTTGTCCATTCTGAAAAAAACTTCAGAAAATAACTGTCTTTTAGAAATAGAGACAGCCAACAATCAGTTTGTCTCCACTGCGGCAGGTCTTTCCCCGATATGCAGATTGACATACTTACCAATTCTAAAAAAACAAACTTAAAAATGGCTGACTTTTCGAAATAAAGACAATCGAAAATTAGCTTTTGGCTGACTACTTGTAAAATACCCCATTCGTGGTGGTGACTCCCATATTTACTTACAATAAGTTACTTGCAAATGTTCTTGCGCTTAATGACAAGATAGCACAAGAGAGGCCAATTTCATTTATGGTATACAAAAACAGTAGCGACTGAAGCGAATCTGAAGATTATCGTACCAATCGCACAATAATTGCCACAACGCTGGTGGAAATCTTCGGTTTGTGCGCTGTGTAGGCCTTCAGTTTAACAGATACCATTAATTTTCATTCAGAAGGCCTGATTTGTAGTAGTAAGTTTTTGAAACCGTTTTACACAAATCTAGCTGCAAGTCTGTATGGTTGTCTCTTTTGTTTAATCTGTACTTTAATTCTTGACTCAAATCGTGTTAAAACATTGTATCGTTCATTCACTGCTATTGTGTGCCCAGTTTATGGCACTTATAGCATATCTCTAGCCTTCAGAGATTCAATTAAATATTTTACCTTTTTACTGCTTCACTGCTGGTTGTTTGAATAGTACATTTTATCCCCTTGTCTAATTTTGCTGCAATAAACCCATTCAGAAGAGTATCAGAGATGTCTAGAAAACTGACAGAATGATGTACTTCCAAGCTTACAAATATTAACATGTTTTAGTATAAATTGAGTTTGGGGGATCTTTCAAAATGGGGTAAAGGAAAGTGTTGTGGTTTTTTTTTGTTTTTTTTAAATACAGTAAAATTTGTAGAAAAAATAATGTTTGCTTTTATTAAATTGTTTCTAGGGTTTGGAAGAAAAGATGTTGTGGAACATCTGCTGCAGACGGGAGCAAATGTTCATGCTAGAGATGATGGTGGTCTTATTCCACTACATAATGCCTGCTCGTTTGGACATGCTGAGGTTGTCACGCTGCTGCTTTGCCAAGGTGCAGACCCCAATGCAAGAGACAATTGGAACTATACGCCTCTTCATGAAGCAGCAATTAAAGGAAAAATAGATGTTTGTATAGGTGAGTGTCTTTCAAAACAAAGTTTTGCAATGAACTATTTAAAAATTTGTAATTTCATTTATAAAGTCATGTAGTCCATACATAAAGATTAGAGAGCACGTAACAGTTGCACCCAATACTTAAACAACAATTGAAATGCATATTAAACATTAGGAAATGAAGACCAGATTGTAATACATTATCCAAAGAAATATTTTTATAGTTTGTTTTAGAAATGTGTATTCAGACAAATAAATACTTATACATATATACTTATACTTATACTTATACTTATACATATACATACTAATACATACAAATTAACTAACTAAGGAATACTCATCATCCAACATTCTGGCATGAGACCACTTCTTTCTGTGTGATGTTGACATGAAATAGAGAATGCCATATCCACAAACTAACTACATGTAAATATCCCTAGTAAATTATGTAGGACTAAATGCAAGCAATACTGAACACACACTGATTGTTTAGAGGGGTTTATGGTTGGACCCTCCTTCAGTTATATTTGTGTGTGCCAGACCGTTAACTAGCAATGGTTATTTGTTAAATGACAATACATAATTAATAACTGAATAATTGTTATGTAAGAATTGGTTATCGAATAACATCTGCAAAATTTACCGATTACTTTCTGTGAAAAATTATCTCATCTCCTCTCCATTAGATGTTGTGTTTATATATTTACCAGCCAAAAGGCCTATGTGCTTTAATTTTTATTTTTTTACTTTTATTGAGGCAAAGCAAAAGGTATGATACAATATACTTGCATAAGATGTATCCACAATATAACATCACATAGGCAATAAAGCCAACATGAAACAAACCTTCCATAGTAAGTTAGCACTATATGCATAGTACACCATGTGCTGTGTAGATGTTGACAAATGGTCAAATTGCGTTGGGTAAATAAAAGAAGTTAAAACATAACCTTGGAGTACAGACTCTTCACTGAGTTAACTTTCTAAAGCTATAGCCTATGATGGTTCGCCTCTGCTGTCCTAATGTGGGAATTAATCATATCAATATGCAGGTTCCTGATTTAGCAGTGTTTAATACCCATAATTTTTACTGTGTAAAATGGCCACAAAGCCGCATACAAGTAATGTTTCTCTGAAACAGCTGCAGACATTTTACTGCTGTCTGTATCACTGTTAGGGCCCGATTCAACTAGCTTTGCACCTGCGTTATTTGCGCTGCAAAGCAAATTCCGCTAATTTTTATTTGTTAATTTTTATGCACGCCTCATAGAGCGCACCAAATGCTTTTTCCTGTCATTGCAGCAAATTGAATCGGGCCCTTAATGTATATTGGTAATATAACGTCACATATACCTCACAATAATAGTTTACATTAATATGTACTATGTAAAATATATTAGTATTTGGACTAAGATTTTTCACTGATTTGTAGTGTGAAGCCGGTCTCTCTAGTAAGTGCCTTCTCTTTTTTTGTATGTTACTTGTTTGATGTAAAATTTAAGTTAGGCTTGTAGAAAGTTGAGGAAGGTTTATTTTGGTAAACAGTTTATTTTATAAATATCTGATGTTGGGTCCACAGTCATGATTTATTGCTGCAGGTAAAACCCCTGGCTGTAACCAACTGCTACTAAGCTAAAAATAATTCATCATTCTTTGTACACCTTGGAAATTTCTTCTAGTTTTTTCCAAATTGTAAAAGTGAATTTTGACATGTCAGCTAATGTTGTCTCACCCTTCTATCTTAAAAAAATAAAAATGTACAGTTTAATTGTGTTAGTGTTAGAAGTGTTGTGCCCTAAAAGGCGCACCTTTTACATATTGTTTCTTGTAACCGATAGGTGGTAAGGCTGAAGCCTTGGGTGTGGAAATTTAGGGGGTGCGCATTGGGTCTGGTTCTGATGCAACCCTGTGCTCCACAGATCTTAATCTAGCTGACACTGGTTGCCAGGCAGGTGGTGTGAATAATTATGTATGGATAGCCTACTGCTGGGTTTGGGGTACACCCTGAATTGAGTTAGCCTAGAACTACTGAAACCCCTAATCAGGCTTTATTTGTAGGTATGTATATGTTACATTTACTGGGTTATGCAGCTTTATAGTTTGGTTCTATAAAATAAATTTTTACATATATGGAACAAGCAACGGCCAGCTATGAATATGGGGCTGGAGTTACACCTAAGAAGCAGTCGCATCTTAGGTGTGTATCTTTAGTAAAGGAACTACTGCGGATTCACAGTAGGTCCTTTACACAATCGTTTTGTACCAGTTTGGTACATAGGTTGCCTCGACCGCACAGAGTATTTTAGGTAAAAAGAGGCGGTGTAATGCCGCCTTGGGTGGGTTTTGGTAAAAGTGAGAGGGGGAGGTATTTAGCAGTGGAGGGCTGGGGGGGAGGCTTGTAGCGGTGATGCATTGCATGGATAATTCAGGTAGGCCTATGGCACTCGTAAGTGCCATAAGGTACCTAAAAAGGGGGGTGGTATGGGGGCTGGACATGTGAGTTAGGTGCGTGTCTGTTCGCACCTAACTCACACCGGATCTGTGAATCCGCTCCATGATGCTTTATGTGGAGATGCTATGTACCGTCTAATATGAATCTGGAGTTTGACTTCGTGTTGCCTGATTTTACTATATTAGCTTGTCATTAACTAATCATGAGATTCATGTTAGAGGAATGTTTGTAAACCGTTAGAATGCTTCTTATAACATTTACAAGAAGGAAAGGCCATATCTTGAAAAAAATACATGCCGTATATACTCGAGTATATGCCGACCCGAATATAAGCCGAGGCACCTAATTTTGACACAAAAACTTGGGAAAAGTTATTGACTCGAGTATAAGCCTAGGGTGGGAAATGCAGCAGCTACTGGTACATTTCAAAATAAAAATAGATACCAATAAAATGTCATTAATTGTATCATCATGTGTATCCAGCACCCAGTATCCAGTGTGCCCCTCTGTGTGTCCTGCCAGTCAGTCTGCCCCCTCTATGTGTGTCCTGCCAGTCTCTGCCCCTTCCCTGCTGAAACATTGGACTTACCTCAGTTGCCCCTTAATGCCTGCCAACATATCTGCTCCTTAATGTCTGCCCATAATGCCAGCCTCCATGTCTGCCCCCAAATGCCAGCCTCCATGTCGGCCCCCAAATGCCAGCCTCCATGTCGGCCCCCAAATGCCAGCCTCCATGTCGGCCCCCAAATGCCAGCCTCCATGTCGGCCCCCAAATGCCAGCCTCCATGTCGGCCCCCAAATGCCAGCCTCCATGTCGGCCCCCAAATGCCAGCCTCCATGTCGGCCCCCAAATGCCAGCCTCCATGTCGGCCCCCAAATGCCAGCCTCCATGTCGGCCCCCAAATGCCAGCCTCCATGTCGGCCCCCAAATGCCAGCCTCCATGTCGGCCCCCAAATGCCAGCCTCCATGTCGGCCCCCAAATGCCAGCCTCCATGTCGGCCCCCAAATGCCAGCCTCCATGTCGGCCCCCAAATGCCAGCCTCCATGTCGGCCCCCAAATGCCAGCCTCCATGTCGGCCCCCAAATGCCAGCCTCCATGTCGGCCCCCAAATGCCAGCCTCCATGTCGGCCCCCAAATGCCAGCCTCCATGTCGGCCCCCAAATGCCAGCCTCCATGTCGGCCCCCAAATGCCAGCCTCCATGTCGGCCCCCAAATGCCAGCCTCCATGTCGGCCCCCAAATGCCAGCCTCCATGTCGGCCCCCAAATGCCAGCCTCCATGTCGGCCCCCAAAAATGTAGGATTTATTTTTTTTTTTTAGTACTCGAGTATAAGCCGAGGGGGGCTTTTTCAGCACAAAAAATGTGCTGAAAAACTCGGCTTATACTCGAGTATATACGGTAGAAAGAATTCATATTGAAATTTTTGTCTTCCTATTAATGAATTGTTATTTATTTATCTTTGCTTTCGTAAATCTGGGATCTGACCTAGACGTATTAAAATAATCCCCAAATATTAAACTGTACATAATCTGACTAAATCATTTGGATGCATGAAATGCAGTTTTTTGGTGGGGGTTTGTAGGAATACTTGATTTGTCGCAATCTAGAATAATTGTGAATGTTTATGCATATTTGTTTTATTCTTCCAAACTGAAGCATTATAATACTAGCTTGGGAAAATATTTCACAATAATGAAATTAATTTTGATCAAGAAATACAACAAAAATTATCTTCACAGAATATTACTTGCTGGAAACAATGTTTTTTCAGGTAAGGCACAATAATTTATATTTTTTTTACATATACCAGCAAATTCAGTGTTTATGTGATTTCATTATTACTATTAAATTAGAAAAATAAAAAATGTGAATGCTATTATGACCAGATGAGTATAATTGTTTCTAATAAATAACTTAAATAAACATATAAACGTTACAAATTTGCAAGTAAGACATGCGTTAAGTCTTTAAAACTGCACCAAGTGGTATATATTAACTATTGTGTTTTCATCAGTTGTGGTGTTCTTAAGTTGAAATGTCATATTTTTCTATATATTTAATACAATTTTTTTAGAATTTAATGTTTGTAATTTTGAGTGATAGTTTGAGTTGCATCTTGGTGGGCAAAATCATTATAATATTTTTATGGATATTAATAAATATTGTAACTTGATTCTAAAATTATACTAAGAAATTATTTGTTCTTTTAGTATAATGTTGAAACCGTGTGACAGAGTAAATTCCTACAAATGTTCAATGTGGTCTGCATTGTTTGTGTAACTGTAGGCATCGAGTCCAAAGATCAGATTTTATTATTTTTGTTTGCTTTGGACAGAGTCCTGTTGTCTCCATGCGTTCGTGCAAACATACAGCTAACTACTCACCTTGCATGGACAGGTATTCTCTACTCTTAACTCATGTAAGCTTAAAATGGCGGTCGGAAGGCTGATTCGGAATACAGTTTTTTAAGGCATCTATACTATACATTGTAATAAAGTCCTGTCCTCTTGTGAGCATAACGCAGCCCCCATGTCAGAAGTGTCGTTTATATTGAGTTTGGATCAGGTGAATTACATATCAGTAGGGTTACATGGACGGGATGTAGTTGCCAGTTAAAAAGGCTCTATTTCAATACTGATACAACTGACAGCTGAATTGCGGCAATTTCCTTTATAATCTAGTTAAAGGCCCGTCAAAATGACAGGAAAAATATTGAGAGCGTCTTATTGGCCTTTCTATTCTGTGTTTGACTGTTTAAAGATTCCCCCCCCCCCAAGCCAGTTATCTCATTTTGAGGAGTAACAGTATTGTGTTTTTTTTTTTTTTAGCAATCTAAATACATGAAGGAATGTGTGTATGTATGTATGTATGTGTGTGTGTGTGTGGGCTGGCAGCCTAGTATGGTAGAATGACCAAATACATACGGATACAAGAAGAGTGGCACTCATAGTAAAGCACTAGGAGTCCAGGGCTTTCAACGTTTTCTGTTTTAATGATAAAAGTTTTGCCATTAAAACTGAAACGCCGGAAGCCCTGAATTCCTAGCACTTAAATAACTCCAAGTGTTTGTGTATGTATTTAAATATAACATTTGTGTGTGTCCTTCAGACCTCTAATGTGCTCTACCATAAAATTTTCAGTTAGATGCGATATTCCTCTATCAAAAGAGGTGAATATAATTCGGTAACTAAATAAAATGGTAAAGTGTTATATTATGTCCAAATCTTTGCATTGAGGCAGGGAAGCAATCGATCATAGTTATCACTTATAAATGGTGAGTTTGGAACAGCGTAGAAAACTTTATTATTTAATTTAGTTGCCAGTAATAATATACTTCTCTTTTGGTTAAAAATACTCCTTAAAAATTTTTACTCCGGCAAAAAAAAACATATATATCTAGATATCTATATCTAATATATATATAGATATAGATATATTATAGATATATATAATAGATATAGATATATTATAGATATATATAATAGATATAGATATATTATAGATATATATAATAGATATAGATATATTATAGATATATATAATAGATATAGATATATTATAGATATATATAATAGATATAGATATATTATAGATATATATAATAGATATAGATATATTATAGATATATATAATAGATATAGATATATTATAGATATATATAATAGATATAGATATATTATAGATATATATAATAGATATAGATATATTATAGATATATATAATAGATATAGATATATTATAGATATATATAATAGATATAGATATATTATAGATATATATAATAGATATAGATATATTATAGATATATATAATAGATATAGATATATTATAGATATATATAATAGATATAGATATATTATAGATATATATAATAGATATAGATATATTATAGATATATATAATAGATATAGATATATTATAGATATATATAATAGATATAGATATATTATAGATATATATAATAGATATAGATATATTATAGATATATATAATAGATATAGATATATTATAGATATATATAATAGATATAGATATATTATAGATATATATAATAGATATAGATATATTATAGATATATATAATAGATATAGATATATTATAGATATATATAATAGATATAGATATATTATAGATATATATAATAGATATAGATATATTATAGATATATATAATAGATATAGATATATTATAGATATATATAATAGATATAGATATATTATAGATATATATAATAGATATAGATATATTATAGATATATATAATAGATATAGATATATTATAGATATATATAATAGATATAGATATATTATAGATATATATAATAGATATAGATATATTATAGATATATATAATAGATATAGATATATTATAGATATATATAATAGATATAGATATATTATAGATATATATAATAGATATAGATATATTATAGATATATATAATAGATATAGATATATTATAGATATATATAATAGATATAGATATATTATAGATATATATAATAGATATAGATATATTATAGATATATATAATAGATATAGATATATTATAGATATATATAATAGATATAGATATATTATAGATATATATAATAGATATAGATATATTATAGATATATATAATAGATATAGATATATTATAGATATATATAATAGATATAGATATATTATAGATATATATAATAGATATAGATATATTATAGATATATATAATAGATATAGATATATTATAGATATATATAATAGATATAGATATATTATAGATATATATAATAGATATAGATATATTATAGATATATATAATAGATATAGATATATTATAGATATATATAATAGATATAGATATATTATAGATATATATAATAGATATAGATATATTATAGATATATATAATAGATATAGATATATTATAGATATATATAATAGATATAGATATATTATAGATATATATAATAGATATAGATATATTATAGATATATATAATAGATATAGATATATTATAGATATATATAATAGATATAGATATATTATAGATATATATAATAGATATAGATATATTATAGATATATATAATAGATATAGATATATTATAGATATATATAATAGATATAGATATATTATAGATATATATAATAGATATAGATATATTATAGATATATATAATAGATATAGATATATTATAGATATATATAATAGATATAGATATATTATAGATATATATAATAGATATAGATATATTATAGATATATATAATAGATATAGATATATTATAGATATATATAATAGATATAGATATATTATAGATATATATAATAGATATAGATATATTATAGATATATATAATAGATATAGATATATTATAGATATATATAATAGATATAGATATATTATAGATATATATAATAGATATAGATATATTATAGATATATATAATAGATATAGATATATTATAGATATATATAATAGATATAGATATATTATAGATATATATAATAGATATAGATATATTATAGATATATATAATAGATATAGATATATTATAGATATATATAATAGATATAGATATATTATAGATATATATAATAGATATAGATATATTATAGATATATATAATAGATATAGATATATTATAGATATATATAATAGATATAGATATATTATAGATATATATAATAGATATAGATATATTATAGATATATATAATAGATATAGATATATTATAGATATATATAATAGATATAGATATATTATAGATATATATAATAGATATAGATATATTATAGATATATATAATAGATATAGATATATTATAGATATATATAATAGATATAGATATATTATAGATATATATAATAGATATAGATATATTATAGATATATATAATAGATATAGATATATTATAGATATATATAATAGATATAGATATATTATAGATATATATAATAGATATAGATATATTATAGATATATATAATAGATATAGATATATTATAGATATATATAATAGATATAGCACACACACACACACACACACACACACACACACACACACACACACACGCATTATTTGCTATTACAGTGGTTTATAGTCTGAAAATAGAAATCCTATATAATCATGTAATCTTTTTGCTGTGTTTAAAAGCTACTGCTGCCACTCAACCTGCCCCTGTGTTTTGTGAACCTTGTTAATCTTCATTTTCTGTTGCGTGTGTAATTTTATGGAATTCATTCATTTTGTTTTGTGTTGCAATCTTGTTTAAATGTACTGTTGTGTGGTTTGCAATGATATAGCTCATGGCCAATCTAATTAGCTTTATTTCTTCTTGCTGTTGTAATTCAGCTGCACTTTTTATAATTTTGTGCATCACAGAGTGTTCTACATTGTTTTTGAAAGCTGCCATCTACATTCTAGTCCTCCACTGCAACACTTCATTTAGTGGATTCTACATAATGTTTAGCAATTTATAACCACTACTTCTTTTTTAGGTGTGTCTTTTTTCTAGGAATGGTAATTAGATTTTATTTTCCTTATCCTCCCATAGCGTTATAAATGAGTGGGTATTTCCCTCTGTACTTGACTTGAGCCAGGGAAAAAAAATAAGACCCCCCCCCCTCCCAGATGTATATTGTGGTCCCTCCTCTGGTGTTGTCTTTTTCCTGTCAGACAGTGGTGTTTTTGTTTTGGGGGCTAGATCTGGCTTACCTGGTGGCCAATGCTGCGATGTCCCAAGTCAGGAGGCCTGAAGCTCCTTGGCCCGCTTCCAGTAGTGGGGATGGGGAATAAGGTGGTGTGAACAGCCTCATGGCACTGCCAAACCTGCTGCAGCGGGAGACTTTACGTTCCTGCTCACAGAGAGGCGGCGCTGGACACGGACAGTATATGGAAGAACACTGAAAGTGAAGGGAAAAACCACTCCAGATTGCACTAGAGCACTCAAGCACAAGGGCGCTGTCATCTTTCTGTAGTCTATATATTCCTATAGGAGTGGAGACTAACCTTGGCAAGACCTTCCTGTTACCTGCTTTTTTTCAAGGATATTTAAAGCTCTCAGATATGCCAAATATTGCTGTCTGTCTTGGAGTTATACACCAGTGGTTCATCTATTCTCAGGACATATCCTGTTCTTGGATTTCTATGACTGTTATTACTTATAGAAGTCCATGTAAGCTAGTGTAGTTTATTTTACTTTGTATTTTGTATTAGAGGTATTTAGTTGACTTCTAAGACAGTATTTGTCTGTAGGTCTAAAACAAGCAAGGAGAAGGTGCCAACTACCCTTAAGGAAAGACAAAAGAAACAAAGGGTTTCAAAGTGTGCTTTGTGTGATTGAATCTTGTCTCAGGAGGTCACGATCATCTTGCCTTTGTTGCACAGCTAGTCAGCAAAATACTAATCTATTTATACTATTTTAGCTATATTCTTTGATCTCCTTGTATTTGGGCTACTATGTTTTCTGTGTATTTCTTTATTTGGTGGATGCTGTACATGTTTGAACATGGTATTATGGCAAAACTTTTTTATTTGTTAAAGTTAATAAAATCGCATTTTGTAACACCATAAGTCATTCTATTGATAGACTACATTCAAAATGCAAAAAGGACACAAAAGTCATCAGTAGACTTTCCATCAGTAATTATTAGAAAGTATAGTTAACAGTTCTGTGACTAACTTGTGATTTGATGGAGAAGATATGGATAATTTAATTTTGATATTTTGCTTGTTATTCCTGTTCTAACCTTGTGTCTATTCTGTAGCCTTTCATAGGACAAAGTGTTTTAAATAAAAAAATAGAATACTTATGTACGAAAAATAACCTTTTAACCTTTTGAAAAATATTGTAGCTTTTTCTCCTATGAGATCATATCATATTTTTTTTTTCTTCAGTTTTTTTAAAGCAGTAATAAACAAGATAAACTATAGAAAACAGACATCTGACAACCTCTTGATATTACTATGAAATAGTAGACAGATAATATTTATTTATTTTACTTGGTTGTTGTTGAATTTCCATGTAGAGTTTTTCTTGTATAAATCTGATAATGGAAGCAGATGTCATTGCTAGGTCAATGGCTGTGTCTGAAATCATTCTTTTTGCCAACCTCAGTGTTTATAAATAGTCCTAATGCTGCTTTTGTGTTTTCAGCAAACGAGTTTTTATTTTTAGACAAACGATTTCAACCTTATTTTGCTTGACAGTCTCTATTACACTGTCTTTTCATACTGTGTGTGAAACCTTTAACACTCATTTCTACTAATCATTTTATTATTAGTTTGTTTTTTATGGTGCATATTCTATTCTGTGTGATGTGCCTTTGTGCAACCTCACCTCACATCATGTGATGGTACATCGTGTTTTTCCATAGAGATGCGAGGGAAAAATGCACAATGTTTGGCTGCTGTAATTTGCAGGAATAGGTAAACTCCACATCTACCTGTATACTGTAATTTTACACTGCAGCGTTTTAGGTCATAGCACCCTTATCTAACAGATCTTATTCTAGTCTCATCTGAGTGGTCCAGCCGTGTGTTAAGGGACAGGTCCTATTTGGCCATTCTTGTGATTACCACTTTGTTGGAAGCTGTCCAAGCACATGGTAGCCATTTTCAGGTGGTATGCACTACCATATACCAACAAAAATCTTGGACAAGTCCTTCACATCATTAGCAAACAGCCTGTTGTAATAAAAATGTCATCTAATACGTGTTTGTACTAACGTAATTCCAAAAATGTTGGTAAACCATTGAGAGCTTTTATGCTGTAGTGTGGTTTTCAGCACTGCCATTACTATTAACTTTAAATAATTGTGAATACGTTGGGCTAATAGTGTTGTCCAAAATGACATGGTTTTGTTTCTTATGTGATGGTTACTGTTTTAATGATCAGTGAGAGTATTTAGAGTTCCAGTTGTGCATAGTTCTAAAGTTCTTATGCTGCATTCAGTGCTGTAAATTTGGTTTCTGTGTGTAAAGGGATTTTACTCCTTTTTTTCTGCCACAATTCTCATGTTTATCTTGCATTTTTCTAATTAAAGGTTGTCTAGCTTTATTAACATTAAAACGACCCCGGTACTTTATTGTATTAGATTTTTTTGCTGCATTTTAATCTGTTTATATTCTTTTTACCTTTTACAATTTTTGGGGATAAATCTCATCTAGAACTAATCTTACCTAGATCTCAAAGAAATGTGTTTTAGTCAGTCCTCCTATTAATGTTCTAAAATTATTTGCAATGACAAATGCTTCTTCATGTAATGGATTTCTAATAGTTTATGCAGTGTTTAAGCATTTCTTGCAAGGCAAAGACAGAAGACAAGACTGCCAGCAATGAGTCGTGTCAAATGTGCCGGCATCAGATACCACATGCAGCTTGCGTGTCAACATGAGCCAGTGTGCTTGCTGCTTCTCTGTTACATTTGCTTAAAGGAAACACAGGGGGAGGGATGAGAGGAACTCTATTACTGGATATCCAGATTTCTGTTTGTGATGCAGAGTCACATGGTCCTCACATACCTTGACTAGTCAACTTGTTTTTTTTTTTCTTTTTGTTATCCTCTCATTTGAGGCTCTGTTGCTGCCGTGTTTCCAAATGGATGCACAGAGAAAAGGGAGGGAAATGGATATTCATTGTAACAGTATGCCGAGGAAAGTCTCTGCTGTTAGTAATCTGTGTTTTCCCGAGATCAGACGTTGTTTCTGTTTTCCTTGTACAGTATTGCTGCAGCACGGTGCAGACCCGAGCATCCGGAACACTGATGGCAAATCGGCCCTGGACTTGGCTGACCCTTCAGCAAAAGCTGTCCTTACTGGTAAGAGATGTATTGTCTCCCC
>WWET01003607.1:86030-97988 GCA_011038615.1 Limnodynastes dumerilii
TGCAAATTGCTTGAATGGCAACTGGGAGAGTATTCTCTATAGCTGCGCTGCCTATGTATTCTGAGTGAGCATTGCTCTGTGTGAGCAATTTTCTGTGTGAACATTTTTCTGTGTGATCTTTTTTTCTTGTGGGCATTTATGATAGTGGGGTTTTTTCTGTGAGCAATTTTCCTGTGGGCTTTTTTCATGCGAGCTTTTTTTCTGGTTACCCTCTTCTGTTACCCTAACCCTCCCTTTCCCGCAGCCTGACCCTAACCTTCTCCTTCTCCGTTCCGTCCCCTCATCACAGACTAATCCTACCTAAGTTTCCCCTTCTACACTTCATCTTCTCCCCATAGCCAAAGTCCACTAACCAGGTCTTGCAAGCCGGAATGCTATTAAATGGGTACGTTTCTGGAAAATAGATTTGGCATACTTACCTATTCATTATAAAATCGTTCTAATTTGTCATATTTTTGAAATACAGCCAGCCAGCATTTAGCTGTAAGCTGTCTGTATATCGCAAATGGGACTTTCATAGCAGCAAACGGAACCCATTAGGTCAGGCCTGGCCAACCTGTCAAGATTTAGTGAAACTACGGCTCCCAGCATGCTTTGTCAGTGCAGTTAAAGCATGCTGGGACTAGTAGTTTCGCAACACCTGAAGAGCCAGAGGTTGGCCAGGGTTGCCCTAGGTATTCACACACACACTCAGTCCACATGAGTTGCATCTAGGCAGTATTGTTTAGACTTTACTTTATTAAATTTGTGTTTACTGGGCTTTGTTGTTGGGTTGTTCATCAGTAACGGCTGGACAATAAAAGTGAACTAATCTTTTGGCTGAGTTTGTGAACTAACAAAGCTAACCTACTAGTAGAAAAGTATAGATGCAACTTAATAGCAGTTGTGCAACTTATCTTTTTTTTTTTAATTAAATATTTAATATACTAAACTTTAATGAAACTTATTACCAAAATAAAAAGTGATGTCTACCCTTTGGATATTTTGAAGGTTTACCAATGTAATGTGTCATGGCAGACGTATCGGGTTACTTACCCCTGCTTATACCTTAAAATGTGTGAAATGTACTAGTTTATGCAAAGCTTGGACATTTTTACTGTTAACTACCTATAATTTGCAAAATGTCTTATTTTTTGTTTAGGATACATACTGTATTTCTAATTATCTTGCTTTAAACAAATAAAAAAATTTGTTGCAATTTACTTTATTTTTTCTGCTATAATTTGTCTAATTACAGTCATCAATAAACATTTATAGCATATGTAAAAAAAATGCACAATTGTTATAATTTCCTTCTTTCTCAAGTCTAAAAAATAAAATAAGTCTATCGCTAGTCACTTAAAGTTACATCATCGCTGTACATGGACCTGATTTAGAGTTGAAAGCGCAAGCTTTCTTGATTTAGAGTTGTGTGTTTCCGCAGCAGCGCGCAACTATAAATATGGATGTAGGAAATAGTGGCAGACATGTAGGCCCTGCAGCTGGAGTTGTATGGGTGGGGTTTGTACAGCCATAGCCGCTGGAACTTTCATATACATATATATTTTTTTTTTTTTTTTTAGATTTTGCCAAGTCAGATGGAATGGACATCTTCGTAACATAGGGAAGGGAGTCCTAAAACTCATTTAAATGTTTTTTGTTTTTTTTGTTTTTTTTTTGTTATATATATTCAGGTACTTTATTGCCAGAGTTTTCTCAAAATATTTTATTTTTTTATTGCTCCCTGTTCCACTAGCACAGTGCAGTCAGAAGCGCAGCTCTGAATCAAGTCCCATGCAATTAAGTAACATAATCAATGTGTGTCAAAACGAAATTCTATGTATTGGCTATATGTACTCTTATTACCTTTCTGCTTGTTTTCGGATGTAGAAGATTTGTGTGTAATCCAGGCTTAGTATTGGGACGAACATAAGCGTGCATTCATTCATTTTAATGTTTTAAGGTGTCATTGTTTTTTTCTTTATAACCCATAAACACCATTACAGCTTTTTTGGATTAACATTTATAGGTTTAATATTTAAATTATTTATTTTTTTGTCATAAAAGCACAACTTATAACATATTTTAAATCCGTACTGTATAAGGGTCACAAATGTCATTCTGAGATTTAACAAAAAAATAAAAAAATCTGTCAATTTGCAGAATCATTGGCAGATGGTGTCAATATGGTTCTATCCACAGCTGAGCAAAAAGGAAATATGTTGTGTACAGCTCAATACATACAAGCCTCTAGCAAAATCAGCCTCTTATGCAATTTTTAATCTGCTTATATGCAAATATGTATTTCACATTCAAAAGCAAATGGCATACACTTTGATTTCCATGTCTAAAATTACTAGTTAAAAGGATCTCTTTAAATCTACGACTAGATTGGCATAGCATAAATGCTTTTCAAAAACTTGCATAACATTTGATGTTCCACACTTTAATAGTATTCTGTTCATGTTTATTTTGTATTTTTAACCTTAATGTAACCTATGTTATCTGCTTTTATAGAGTTCCGCATTTATGGTATATTTATCCAATAAACACTTCATTTAAAAATACAGATCACGTTCTACGTTACCTAGACTGAAGATTGTTTTCCTTTATTCTGCTCTCCTGTGTTAGGAGGCCTACTTGGTTTTGATACATTTTAACCATTTTTGCTTATTTTACTTGAAGAGATCATGAATGGCTTGCATATGCTAACAAATAATTGTCACCTACAGCTCCCAGCTTTTTTGTGTACATATAATTTTTTTTATAGCATTTAACACTTGTTAAAGTGCATATTTCTTTTAACATTGGGCCAAAATTTAAGATAGTTTGTTCCTTTATAAGGTTTACAGATCTGTCCATGTGGCTCCTGAAGTGTATCAGCTAGCCTGTTTCTACTCTATTCTATTTTATTTGGAGATGCCTAGCAATGTGGCAGAGATGCCATTTACAGTGGATAATGACAGACTTCCAAGGCATAGATGCATATGGAGGAACTAAAGTAATAATAATCAGCTCATTGATACATCCAGAGTGGTGTATTTAATTGTGAAGCCAAAAGAAGCAAACTTTTCTATTTTCTTCTGATATTCAGGCATTTCCTTTTTCAGGCCTGTGCGTGGTTTTTCTTTTATGTTTGTAACAATATAGTTTAAGAAAGGAAATTCTGTACAAAAAGGTTTTGCTTATTCAAAATGTTTATTTTCTTGATCATTGGTTCATTAGAGTAATCACTTTTTATTTCACACCAATTATGTTTTTGCTATACAGTTGTGATTATTCTCTTAATGCATTCGCTTGTAGGTGAGACTAGACTGATGTTGCATCAATAGCAATATACCTAATCTTATTAAAGAATAGTCAAGCCCAAGCAAATGTAACAGAGCCCAAAGAGTAGATACAGATACAGTTGATCTATTGCACTTGTAAAGGTACAGTATTCTTCATCACTGTTCCAAGACATTACAAAAAGAATATCATCATCTTTGAGACACAATAGATTTTCACAAGTGTTGTAAAAACAGGCCATTTGACATAGTGTGTAATATATAT
The DNA here is from genome assembly GCA_011038615.1 of Limnodynastes dumerilii. Classification (NCBI taxonomy): domain Eukaryota; kingdom Metazoa; phylum Chordata; class Amphibia; order Anura; family Limnodynastidae; genus Limnodynastes; species Limnodynastes dumerilii. Next base: position 89,562 of record WWET01003607.1, read on the forward strand.
ATGTAATATCTATCCTATCTATCCATTCGAGACGACTTAAAAACCCCCTCATGATGTTTTCTAGTTCTTAAATAAAATAGATATGCCAAATAAATGCTCTTATATCTCTCTCCCTCTCCAAGTTAGAAGAAGATAGGGTGTCCTAAAGAATTATCAGGTACATGTGTTGCAAACTTCAGGCAAGAACATACAAGGTAGTATTTTCGGAAATACTACCTGTGCCCTGCGCCAGCAGACTGAGGTAGCGGGAGATTAGGGATCTTAATGTTTGGCTAATTAGAACACTGGGCTGATTTCTCGGTCAGATGCCATCTTTATTGTTATGATGGATTGCACCTGAATGAGGATCGGGATACTGTGCTGAGGGGGGGGGGGGGGGGGGGGGGGGGGGTTAGAAGGTTGGAGGAGATTTTAAACTAGGCTTTAAGGGGGTAAGGGAAAGCAAGTATTTATGGGATAGACTTTAGTGCAGCAAGCGGGAAATTTATAAGAGTCAAGGGGATGGGGAGATGGGAAGGGTAAAACGTTAGAATTAGTAGCATTGAAAGGGCAATATGATATACGGTATTGAGACATGGTGAGATGATGCACATGACTGGACAGTCAACTTGGAGAGCTATACTGTCTTCAGGAGGGATAGGGTAAATTAAAAGGGAGGAGGAGTATGTCTTTATGTTAAGCCAATGTTAATATCAAGTATACAGGAAGTTATTTAAGTTATTTACAAGGGTATTGGTGATAAAATAGAGGCATTTTGGGTGGAGGTAAAAGTTCAGAGAAGTTGCTGATTGGAACATGCTATTAACTGCCAAATATTAGTTTAATTGAGAGCCCAATTTCTACAGAAAATTGAAAAAGAAACTCGGCTAGGTCACGTTTTAATTATTGGGGATTTTAATTATCTGAGACTTGGTACGGTTAAAAACAGGTTTCTGAGCACGCTAAAACGCCATTATATGTCCCAAATAGTAGAGGAACCAACTAGGAACTGGACTATATTGGACAAGTAATAACAGATAATGCAGAGGTTATATAAAATATTCAAGTAAGGGAGCACTTAGGAAACAGTGATCATAATATGATCACATTTGAAATTAGTTTCCAGAAGCAATAGTATAAGGGATCATCTAGCACTTTAAATTTTAGAAAGGCAAATTTGAATATGCCAAAAGAGTCTACAAAAGGCATAGACTGGGATGCAGTTTTTGAAGGAAAATATACAGTAGAAAAGTGGGCCGTCATCAAATGTTATACGCATAAGTTTATTCTTATGGAAAAAATGTAAAAGAATAAAGTCTAAACCAATGTGGCTAAATAAAATGATAGGGGAAGAAATAAAAGGAGTGTGCATTTAAATTGTTTAAATCTAAAGGGACTAAGGAGTCCTGTATCTATAAGGAATGGTAATAAAAAATGCAAAAAGGAAATCAGAATGGCAAAAATAGAAAATAAAAAACAAGATGCAAAAGAAAGGAAGACAAACCCTAAAAAGATTATCAGAAAGACAATATAGGACCCCTAAAAAGTGCGATGGGTGTATTAATCAATTATGATGAGGAAAAAGCAGAGCCTTTAAAGACTTTCTTTTCTTCAGTATTTACTAGAGAGGAACAAATGGTAGGAATAATACATAAGAATGAAAATGCAACCATACCATTACTTAATACTTGTCTGACAAAGGAAGAAGTTCAAAGGCTATTGAAGAAAATGAAAATAAATAGAGCTCCAGATTCTGACAACATACACTCAAGGGTTCTTATGGAGCTAAACTTAGAAATTATTAGACCATTATTCTTAATTTTCATAGATTCCATTCCATCAGGTTCTGTAACAAGGGATTGGCATATAGCTGATGTACCATTGTTAAAAAAGGGAATGCGATCACAACTGGGTTATTATAGACCTGTAAGTCTGATATCAGTAATTGGGAAAGCTTCTGAAATGTATATTAAGGATAATATTCAGGATTACTTGGTGTGCAATAAGATTATTTTTGGTAATCAGCATGGATTTGTGAGGGATAGGTCTTGTTGTCTACTTAGATTTTGCAAAAGAGGTTGGTCCACAAAATAAGGGAACTTGAGCTAGGAAACATCATTTGTACTTGGGTCAATAACTGGTTGGAGAATAGGGAACAGAGAGTTGTGGTAAATGGTATGTTTTCTACTTGGTCAAAAGTTTTAAGCTTGTACCTCTGTGCTGGGACCACTCCTTTTTAATATATTTATTAATGAACTTGGTGATGGTTTAGAGAGCAAAGTTTCCATGTTTACACATGACACTAAACTATGTAAGGTAATAGAATCTGAGTGAGATGTAGCATCTCTTTAGAGGAAAAAAGTCGAGGCTTGGGCGGCCAAATGGATGATGAGGTTTAACATAGATAAATGTAAGATTATGCATGAAGGGATCAAAAACAATAATGCAATCTATAAATAAAATGGGGTAAATTTAGGGGAATCTTAAATGTAGAAGGATTTGGGTGTGGACAATAGACTTCGCAATAGTGCTCAAAGTCAAGCAGCAGCTGCAAGGGCTAATTAAGTATTAGCAAACATAAAAAGGGGCATAGATGCAAGAGAAGACTGTGTAAGTTTGCCACTATATAAATTGTTGGTAGAGCCTCATCTTATGGATTTCAGTTCTGGGCACCACTCCATAAAAAACATTTTGGAACTAGAAAGTGTTCAGAGAAGGGCGACAAAATTGGTAAAGGTTTTAGTCATTGAGCTATGAGGAAAGGCTAACCAATTTAGACATGTTACTTTAGAAAAGAGGCATCTAAGAGGAGATATGATTACTATATATAAATACATCATGGGTCAATACAGAGAACTTTCATTGGAACTTTTTACCTGAAAGACAGGACACAGGGTCACCCACTAAGTTTAGAGGAGAGGAAGTTTCGCAACCAGCAAAGGAAAGGGGTTTTTTTTACAGTAAGAGCAGTCGAAATATGGAATTCACAGCCAGAGAAAGGTTGTAATGGCAGATTCAATTGATATGTTTTAGCATTCGTAATATGCATAAATGGACCCAGCTCCCTGCCATTTCATCTTTAGCTAAATGAAGATTTAATCACTCAGGGAAAGTGGAAAGAAACTGCTTTATACATACCAAAATGTCTGTCTAGTTTTATACCTTGTAGTTTCCTCAGAAGTCATGTTCATATTCCAACATAACTGCTGTATGTTTAAATATATTTGAAAATGGCATTAAAAAAATCACCATTTTGTTTTTTGTCTTGCCGTTAATTTGACAAATAAAGCATTACATTAACAAAAATAAAAAATAAAAATTTACTATTTGGTTACAATGTAGGTGGTAAAATAATTTTTCCCTCTTTCAGTCTACACCTTTACACTTGGCAGCAGGATACAACAGAGTTCGGATTGTCCAGCTTCTTCTTCAGCATGGGGCTGATGTACATGCAAAGGACAAAGGGTAAGCTATGTATTAGATGTCCAGTCTTATTAGCTCATAGATTTTAAAATATTCAATTATAAAGTACAGGAAAGCAATAAAATTTGATAATTCTTCCCTCTCCTCCCATTGACCATTTCAATCTGTCTTTTCCATTTGTGTTAAGGCTTTTTGTATGAAGTCATACATACTTAAGGGAGGGCTTTATCAAAACTATTATGGATTATTGGTAAAGGGTAGTACCAGAAATTACAGAACAGCTGTTATAGTAACCCTTGCTTTAATTTTACCTTCTCTTTATTTAATACATCTATCTAGATATGTTTTTTCAGCCTGATGCTATTATATGGACAACATAATGCCAGACACTTCGAGGCATGGCTTATAAAAAACTATTTTTAGTTTACAGATTTTGTTAGCAGTAATAAAGGTTAAGTTGTACAGTTTTGACAGGAACTTTGACAATGTGTATGTGTATTACAAAAACACAATGGTCCTGATGATTAGTCTTTCAGTTTGTTTGGTATTTGCTGATCTGATCAGATTTGGGCATTGGGTTCATATGGAGGTTACTGAAAATTTAAACATCTCAGCATTTCTCTGCTAATAAATGCCCTCAATAATGAACTTCATCTTGACCTACTCAGTCTGTCTGTTACCACCCAGTCTTGTTATAATGATAGTTAAAATTGTAAAGCGTTACATAATCTGCTGGCGCTATATAAAAACCTGTTAATAAATAATGAAATACATTTTAAAGCTTTGTATATTGTTTATGACAAACACTAACAACTCTCACACTTCCTTCATCAAACTTATATAACCAATATATACCATTACCACCAACATTAAGATTCATATGGGCTCACTTGAATTTTTTTGTCCCCTGGTGTGTGGTGATATCATAGAATGCATTAACTGCTGATATGTCAACAGAAGAAACGTATTGTTTTTTTTTACACTTCTTGTCTTTAATAAGTGTCCATTTTTAAATACCAAGTTGGATACTTAGTTATTACAATTTATTATCTTTATCCGGATTTTTTAAAATCATGTGGATTTTTTTTTATAAATAAGCTAAATCTTTTTTAACAAATGGGACATCAGTTATTCAAATGTAGCTTTTACGATAGCCAGTATTTGTTTAGCTTGTTTGTTGAGGAGTGTGATGGAAAACGCTCCCTCCTCCCTTAATCATCCCCTATATATTGTAAGTTGCTTTTAAAGTATAAAACAGCGTTAGATGTAAAGTTTTAATTAGCAGCCAAATGTCTATCTACAAATTCTCTATAATGGTATTTATTATTTGAAATGTCATTCTTGTTAAAAATGTAGATTGAGATATATTTACACTTGGTACAAATAACTTTTTGACTTGGTAAAGGGACATTACCTTAAACAGAAAAACCAGAATACATTAATTGGATGTACAGATGTTTTACTTGAATTTCGTTAATGTTGCTGTTAGAGGTATTTGTGGATTTGACCAGTGTCTGTCAACATTAAATTACTGATCAAAGTACTGTATTACAGTATACTGATCAACAAATCTCTGCAAACTTTCCATAAATTGTTGTCCCAAATGTTTTATTTTTTATTACTTTGGTTTTCTTTTTATACTGGTTTATGAATAAATAATTTAGTGTTGGTATTTAATTTCTATATCTTTGACCTAAGATATTTTGTAATATTTTTTTTGCTTTGTCTAACTGTTTTAAGCATTTATCTTATTATCTTCATGTTTAGTGGGCTTGTACCTCTGCATAATGCTTGCTCATATGGACACTTTGAAGTCACCGAATTATTGCTCAAAGTAAGTTTTTATAATAATTTAATTTGAGATATTTATTTTTTTGTTTTTGCTTTTTTTGTGTTTATAGAACTGTCATAATAGACTTTTTTTTAGATTAGATTAAATGATCATACTTTCTACCTTGTCAAAAATGTTTTTAATATTTAGATTATTTTGCCTAATATGGCTCTTATTTTTTAGCATGGAGCTTGCGTTAATGCCATGGATCTCTGGCAGTTCACACCATTACACGAGGCTGCATCCAAGAATCGGGTAGAAGTCTGCTCCTTGCTGCTGAGCCATGGAGCAGACCCAACACTAGTAAACTGTCATGGGAAAAGTGCAGTGGACATGGCACCTACACCAGAACTCAAGGAGAGATTGACCTGTAGGTGTTAAAAGAAATAAGGTCTTCATAATCATTCAACTCCATTCCTTGTACATGTGCCTACAGGAATTTAGTAAAATAGTTGTCAGAATGAATTTATTGGATTGAGTCCTCAGCATGGTTTTTGGTTTTTTTTTTGTTGAAAAAGTAATTAGATTTTTTTTTATGCAATATGTGCACTTTTTCTCTAAGATGCTGGTTTATTTTGTAAAGATATGTTTACCATGGAGCAATGTGGCTAAATTACCTGCTATTTTTTTTGTGACATTTGCACCTTAACACAGACATGGCTCTAAATGAAATGTGCCCCGTTTTTTTCCCCAATACAAAGAGATAGGACTTAAGCACATATTGCTCTAGCCATTCAGTTGCACTACTTCTCAGCGATACCTCTCCTGGAGACTCAGCACAGCTGTGAATGGAAGAGATTTATCCATATTGCTAGTAGCTGTATAACTCTGGAACTTGAGCAAGTGCTTTATTCTGCAGATTAAAAAAATTGATAATAAACGAAGTCAGCTTTTTCAAGAGCTAGGTACCACCTAAGTTTGCATAAACATTATCTAAGCTGCTAATAATTAGTAACCATTGTAATGTAAATATGGTAAAGGTTAGTGGTGCAAAAAAAATTGTGATCACATTAAATTATGAAGGATTTTAAGTTTTTTTTTTTATGTGAATCAGAATATTATTTCTTGTTTGAGTTATAACATTATTCTAAATACCTATGATAAAACTCAATCTAAATATATAACTCTGATCCGAAGAATTCTTTACTACTTATGATAAATAGCGGTAAAAAGAATGTAATTAATTTCCAACTTTATTATGAAGTCAAATTCCATGTTTATTTTATACCTGTTGTGAAAGAATGTTAAAATAGCCATTGTAATTTAATTGCAGATGAATTCAAAGGGCATTCTTTGTTACAAGCTGCCAGGGAGGCAGACCTGGCCAAAGTGAAGAAGACACTTGCTTTGGAGATCATCAATTTTAAGCAGCCGCAATCACATGAGACCGCACTGGTAAGAACAGATGGCTTGGGTGTTCTCTGTTGGAGGGATAATAACATAATATGAATTTCTCTACATATTAAAAGCCATTTGTTGTCTGAAACCTATGCAGTGTTGCCAACACGTATAATCTTTGAAGTGTAACCTTTTGCATACCTTTCCATTTTAAATGTAAAAGCATACTGACACTTCATTTTAAGATAATGTTGCATTCAACATGCTGTGGATCAGTGTTGGACAGCCTTATGCACTTCAAGCAGACATATGGCTGCGGCACAGCTATCTAAACATTCACCTTACTGGTGTTTAAACAAAGAAAAGTGTACCTATTTGTAACCGCATACCAGCAGATGTATAACAAGTTGTAATAAATGAAATCAATGCAGGAAAAAACTTAGGGCCACGACTGAAGTCCATTTATTACTGTAGTTGCCCATTAGTTTTATAACTGAATTTAAAAAAAAAAAAAAAAAAAATGAATTAAAAAAAAAAAAAAAAAAAAAATCCACAGCTTTTTATTTTTATAGAACTTTTTTTTATTTTATTTTTTTATTTCATATCAAACCATTCCTAATTAATGTCTCCTCCAACATTCTAACCATATTTTTCTCCCAGCACTGGTAATCGCCAGTCTTCCAATCCATCACCATTTCTACATTTCTACTGTCCAAGGTTTGTGTGAATAATTAGAGAGGGACCCATTATAACAATGGACAGTATGTGTGCTAACGGACGGTGTATCAATCCAGGCTTCTAAATCTCTGCTATATAATACTAGCACAAGTCAGAAAACTTAAGGTAGAGTATGGCTAGAGTAAGACAGCGGTTAAAGGAGAGATTCCGCATATGTGTGGATACTGCAGACTTGCAGTTAAAGATTGCACCTCATCCGATAATTGCAGATCTACACACATAGAAATTGGAAGTCTATTTTGTGTGCTGTTTGAAAGATTTTAATACAAAACGCTATACTGGCGCCGGCGATTTTATTTATTATAAAAAGTGATGTGTACTATGCAGTGCCTGCTTTTCTCTGATATGTGGGAATTTGAAAACATATATTATACTGTAATAAAAAGATTGAGTTGGTTGTGGAGGAAAGCTACATATTTCAGAGGTTTCTAACCTATACATGTTAAAACTCAATTATGTTGTATTGTCTGCTTGTGTGTGTGCTTCAGACTATCTGCAAAGCCAGTTTGGCCAAGTTCCTTGCGTTATGGGTGGAGAGAGAGAGAGATGGGGATTCATCCATCAGTCCCATCTTGGGTCTTTAGGGTCCCTAGCAAGTCTAATCTGACATTCCTGTTTTTGAGACTTTTCAGTGGTTTGCACCCTGTGGTGAACATTCTGTGGCTAATCCAAAATTGAAAGCAACAGGAAAACAAAGCAAATTTGCTTCTTGGAAATAATCATTTTTATCTTCTTTAGGAACCTAATTTAAAGTGTAAAAAATAGAATGTGTTGAGATGGGCTGTGTTGTAGCTCAACTTTAAATTAGCCAGTATTTCCTCTGCATGAAATACCCCCATATATTAATTTGCATCCTTCATATTGCAATGTGGTAATCTGAAACGTGGTTTCAGGTTTGTACCTTTTTGAGCTATTACTCCTCTTAATAAAGTCCTCTCTTCATGAAAGATTTGAATAATGATAGGTTTAGTTTCTGGAGAGTTAGTGCTTAGAAGGTCCTTTAAGTCATGTAAGTTGCAAGATGGGGGCCTACATGGACTACATGGACTACAACACCTTTTGTCATGTTCCTCAAACATTCACAAACAATTTTGCGGTGTGGTAGAGCACATTATCCT
>WWET01003607.1:108434-120369 GCA_011038615.1 Limnodynastes dumerilii
ATAAGTCTCCAGGGCCTGATGGCCTTTCAGCAGAGTTCTACAAAATTCTCAAAAAGGAACTCACGCCTTCCTTGACTAAACTGTATAACACTCTTCACGTTGGAAACCCACCTTACCCTTCCTTTAATAAAGCTCACACTATTATCTTACTGAAACCGAATAAACCGGCGCACTTGGTAACATCTTATCGTCCTATCACACTTCTTAACCAGGATTTTAAGCTGCTTGCTAAAATTATGGCAAACAGGTTGCAAGCTATCCTCCCTAACCTTTTAACCCCTCATCAGCTGGGATTTGTCCATGGCAGGCATTCGGTCAAGGCGGTACGAACGGCGCTGGCGGCAATAATTTCGTGTAGAAGGAATTTTCCTTCAGACGACCCAGGACTTCTGTTAAGTCTTGATGCGGAAAAAGCATTTGATCAGGTATCCTGGGATCATATGCAGGACATTTTTATACATAGGGAATTCGGGGAAAAATTTACAAATTTTATTAAATTCATATATTCGGAGCCAAGTACAAATTTATTGATTAATGGCTGTAAAAGCCCTCCAGTAGGGATGACGAGGGGCACTAGACAGGGTTGCCCCCTGTCCCCCCTGCTCTTTAACCTAGCATTGGACCCCTTGTTGCGTTGGCTTCAGGCAGATCCGGCGTTTCATGGTATTAATATTGGATGCCGGTCCGTTAAGATCACTGTGTTTGCAGATGATCTTTTGCTCTATATCTCAAATCCTGGATTATCTCTACCACGGATTTTTGAAATTATAGAGGACTTCGGAGATCTGTCGGGCTTTACTATTAATCAGTCCAAATCAATGGCGCTGTGGCTGGGGCCGGTGGATCGTCCATCATGGCATGCGAAATTTAGGGTGAAATGGGTAACTCACTCCTTGACTTATCTGGGTCTCACTATCTCTAAAAACATCCATTCCCTATATCGGGATAACCTGGGGAGGGTAATTTCGGAAGCTTGTGAGTCTATGGAAAAATGGGTTAATCTTCCGTTGTCATACTCAGGGAGGGCTAGCCTAATAAAAATGATGATTTTCCCCAAGATTTTATATCCCTTGCAAATGTTACCTGTGGTGTTGTCCAGTGAGGATGAACGATTGCTCAATAAGGCATTTAGAAAATTTATATGGCAAGGCAAGCGATCTAGAATTGCGTTGAACAAATTACAACAACATTGCAATAATGGGGGTATCAATTTCCCCAATTTAAAATTCTATAGCTATGCCAGTAATCTGCGGTTTATCCGTGATTGGATCAATGATACATCCTATTACGCAAACCCTCCCCTGGAGCAGTCGTTTGTCCCGGATTTCTCTTTGGTCTCTTTCCTACATTGTAACCATTCGGTTCTAACTCAAGAGATCAAGGAGAATCCAATCCTTATGTCGGCCTGGACAACTTGGAAGGGGGTCCGGAAACGAAAGGGTTTAAATAGCCAACACTCACTTTTTTTACCCCTCTTAAGGAATCCTGAGTTTCAAGATGGTAAAGCACACTACCCCTTCAACCAATGGGTTAGGAAAAAGATTACGTCAGTTAGAGATCTAACTTTCCCCCATCTCAAAACTATGCTTTCAGTATCCCAATTAAAAGACAATTTAGGAATACCCCTCACACACGAGTTTGCTATGCACCAAGCTCTCCATTATACCAGAGGGGTCATTAGGGGACTAAAAGAGGAGGACTGGCGAAATGATATAGATAATATGTTAATAAACCCACCATCTGAGAGAGGTATTATTTCCACACATTATCGGGTCCTCCGGGACACTTTAGATCATACCAAAATACGTACTGGATTAGCCTACTGGTTGACCATCTTCCCAAATCTCACTATGGACCATCTCCTTGAGTCAATAACATATTCCAACAAAGTATTTTGGTATGATCTAAAGTAGATGGTCCATAGTGAGATTTGGGAAGATGGTCAACCAGTAGGCTAATCCAGTACGTATTTTGGTATGATCTAAAGTGTCCCGGAGGACCCGATAATGTGTGGAAATAATACCTCTCTCAGATGGTGGGTTTATTAGTATCCTATCTATATCATTTCGCCAATCCTCCTCTTTTAGACCCCTAATAACCCCTCTCGTATAATGGAGAGCTTGGTGCATAGCAAACTCGTGTGTGGGGGGTATTCCTAAATTGTCTTTTAATTGGGATACTGAAAGCATAGTTTTGAGATGGGGGAAAGTTAGATCTCTAACTGACGTAATCTTTTTCCTAACCCATTGGTTGAAGGGGTAGTGTGCTTTACCATCTTGAAACTCAGGATTCCTTAAGAGGGGTAAAAAAAGTGAGTGTTGGCTATTTAAACCCTTTCGTTTCCGGACCCCCTTCCAAGTTGTCCAGGCCGACATAAGGATTGGATTCTCCTTGATCTCTTGAGTTAGAACCGAATGGTTACAATGTAGGAAAGAGACCAAAGAGAAATCCGGGACAAACGACTGCTCCAGGGGAGGGTTTGCGTAATAGGATGTATCATTGATCCAATCACGGATAAACCGCAGATTACTGGCATAGCTATAGAATTTTAAATTGGGGAAATTGATACCCCCATTATTGCAATGTTGTTGTAATTTGATCAACGCAATTCTAGATCGCTTGCCTTGCCATATAAATTTTCTAAATGCCTTATTGAGCAATCGTTCATCCTCACTGGACAACACCACAGGTAACATTTGCAAGGGATATAAAATCTTGGGGAAAATCATCACATTTTTATTAGGCTAGCCCTCCCTGAGTATGACAACGGAAGATTAACCCATTTTTCCATAGACTCACAAGCTTCTGAAATTACCCTCCCCAGGTTATCCCGATATAGGGAATGGATGTTTTTAGAGATAGTGAGACCCAGATAAGTCAAGGAGTGAGTTACCCATTTCACCCTAAATTTCGCATGCCATGATGGACGATCCACCGGCCCCAGCCACAGCGCCATTGATTTGGACTGATTAATAGTAAAGCCCGACAGATCTCCGAAGTCCTCTATAATTTCAAAAATCCGTGGTAGAGATGATCCAGATCTTGAGATATACAGCAAAAGATCATCCGCAAACGCAGTGATCTTAACGGACCGGCATCCGATATTAATACCATGAAACGCCGGATCTGCCTGAAGCCAACGCAACAAGGGGTCCAATGCTAGGTTAAAGAGCAGGGGGGACAGGGGGCAACCCTGTCTAGTGCCCCTCGTCATCCCTACTGGAGGGCTTTTACAGCCATTAATCAATAAATTTGTACTTGGCTCCGAATATATGAATTTAATAAAATTTGTAAATTTTTCCCCGAATTCCCTATGTATAAAAATGTCCTGCATATGATCCCAGGATACCTGATCAAATGCTTTTTCCGCATCAAGACTTAACAGAAGTCCTGGGTCGTCTGAAGGAAAATTCCTTCTACACGAAATTATTGCCGCCAGCGCCGTTCGTACCGCCTTGACCGAATGCCTGCCATGGACAAATCCCAGCTGATGAGGGGTTAAAAGGTTAGGGAGGATAGCTTGCAACCTGTTTGCCATAATTTTAGCAAGCAGCTTAAAATCCTGGTTAAGAAGTGTGATAGGACGATAAGATGTTACCAAGTGCGCCGGTTTATTCGGTTTCAGTAAGATAATAGTGTGAGCTTTATTAAAGGAAGGGTAAGGTGGGTTTCCAACGTGAAGAGTGTTATACAGTTTAGTCAAGGAAGGCGTGAGTTCCTTTTTGAGAATTTTGTAGAACTCTGCTGAAAGGCCATCAGGCCCTGGAGACTTATGTTTTTTAGAGAAGCTATAGTTTTAGAGATCTCACTTTCCGTAATTGTTGAATTTAAGAATATTTGTTGCTCTGGGGATAGCTTTGGGAGATTTAATTTGTGAAAGAGTGCCTTCCTACGTTCTGGGTAATTAGGGGTAGCCGTGTAAAGTGAAGAATAATAATTATGAAACTCCGTTTGTATGTCTTTGAGGGAGGTATGTGTTTGATTACTGGAGGGATTAGTGATCTTAACAACATTATGCCTATTTCTTTAAACCTTTGCCAAATTCGCAAGAATCTTTCCCGGTTTATTCCCCCAGCGAAAAAATTTACTCTTGCTGTAATTCAGTTTAGTTTGGGCCTGGGAAATTAAAAAACTTTCCAACAACTGCCTCATTTCTTTATATACATCTAGGTTTGAGTCATTAGAATTTTCAGAAAACCTCCGAAAGGCATTAGCTGTGGCCTCGTAAAGGGACTTATATTTTGCCTGAAACTCTTTTTTTTTCCGTCCTTGATATGAGAGGATCTGCCCTCGAAGTACAGCTTTAGCTGTTTCCCAGAACAGGATAGGGGTATCCCTATGTTGGCCATTAGTGAACTCATACACCTTCCACTCAGCAACAAGAACCCTCTTGAAATCGTCTGAATTAGAGAGATATGAAGGAAATCTCCACATCCTGTCCCCTGAAGGACCTGCAAAGATTTGTAGAGACAAAGAAATGGGGGCATGGTCAGAGATGACTATAGTATGAATGTCCGTAGCCCAAAGCTTGGGAAACAAATGGTCACTCATGAGAAAATAGTCAATGCGTGAAAAAGATCGATGTACCGCCGAGTAAAAGGTGTACGAGTGGTCCGATGGATTACGCACTCTCCAAGGGTCTGAGATGTGGTGTGATTGTTTCAAATGTTGGATATGACTGTATAGGGAAGACTTACCAATCTGTGGGGGAGGGGATCTATCCATGGCAGAATCGTCAACAGCATTAAAGTCCCCTTCTACAATCAGATTAGACATATCCGACTGCAACATCAAGTTAGAAATTTGAATGACAAATTCTCGCGACGGGGAATTCGGCGCATAAACATTTAGCAGGGTGTATGTGCTAGTCCCAATCCGGACCTCTATTAACAAATAGCGTCCCTGAGGATCAGGAACTGATCTTACTATTTCATATTGCAATCTTTTACTAAAAATAATTGCAACCCCACGTGTTTTATTAGTATAATTTGCCTTGTAGCATTCGGACATCCACGGGCTCTTTAATTGGTCCGTTGGCTGGGACCAGTGAGTCTCTTGCAAAAAGGTGATATCTGGGGATAAGGTTTTTAGATGAGTGATAACCCGTTTCCTTTTAATGGGTGAGTTTAGGCCTCCCACATTCCAAGACACCATCTGGACCCTAGAAATTTTTGGATGGGAAGGGATCAAATTATCCGGAATGAAACCATCTGATGCAATGCAGGTCATGTTAAAAAATATTGTATACATGCCTGAATTAGTAAAGCTGATTTATCACCATACAGCGTAGGCCCCCTCCCTCTCCTCGGAAGAAAAGAAGGCCTGCCCGCGTCCGCCCAGCAATCCCACATACCATAACCAGATGAATAAGTAAAAATTTGCGAACATTGTATTAACCAACATGTACATGCATTGTTTATAATAAAAACATACAAAAAAAGAAACATTGCTCCATAAAACTCCGTTTTCTAAATTTTCCTCCAGAGTACTTATTGTAACCCTCCATTGGGGTACAATTAACTGCATAAACAACATTAAATTTAAAGGAAATCTAAATTGAAACCTGCCATAGTGGCAATGAACTCTTTTAAAGCTAGCAATGTTTAGTTGCTAACGTAAATTAGTGTAATGACCTAAGTGATTTAACAATTATCAGAAGAACTAGTACCAGTACCATCATTATTCAAGTCGAAATGAGAAACAAACTCCCTAGCTTTTTGGGGATCATCAAAAGTGTGTACTTGGCCTTTATGGGTAATTCTAAGCTTCGCCGGGAATGCCAGTGTGAATTTAAAATAATGGTCATGTAAAGCTGAACATATAGGTCCAAAGGATCTTCTTTTTTGTGAAACCTGAGCTGAAAAATCTTGAAAAATGAGTATGGATTGACCTCGTATTTTGAGACCGGATGTCGCTCTGTACGCCCTAAGGACCGCCTACTTGTCCCTGTAATTCAAAAACTTTGCAATAACAGCTCTGGGTCGTCCCTCATTACTAGACCGCTCTGGGCCCAATCTGTGAGCCCGTTCAATTATCATATCCTTCATGGAAGAGGGTAGACCTAAAGCTTTGTGTAACTCTTTCTGAAGGAATGCAATAAGGTTGGAACTTTTTATACTCTCAGGAATACCGATAAAGCGTAAGTTACTTCTACAGTTTCTGTTTTCTAGGTCGTCTAATTTCTCTTCCAACTCTCTTAAACGTTGGGCTTGTGAAAGGGCAGTGTTTTGCAGTGCAATATTAGAATCATCAATATCACTGACCCTTTGTTCTAAGGAATTTATCCTCTTAGTATTAGACTCCAGAGCCGTCAGCGCATTATCGATACTAGCTTGAAGGGAGTTAAACCTTGTATCAAGAACTGGCGAAAGCTTTTGTTCTATCATTGGAAAAAGAAAGAGGGACAACTCTTTAGCGGTATCAGCCGGTGAGGGTTGGGGCGTAGATCTTTCTGATTGAGGAGCTAGAATTCCCTTAGAATGCTTCGGGGAGGGGGGGGAGGGGGAGCTGGATTTGGTCGTTGCTGGTTGCGCTGCTGTTTGCCGCGGCTTACCCATTGTATTATCCCCTGGAGCTCCCAAATATCTTTTCATACCCTGCAACTTAATTAAAGGACAAGAAGTGGCCCTGAATCAGAGGACACAGCACCCTGGTAAATATTAATATACAGTATAATCCACTAAAGGCAACTCAAAGAGTTATCTACCCATGAGAATCCAACTTATCTTATAGATACATAAGGGTTTACGACCGAACTAGTATTTGCAGATATAGATGATAGGTCACTACAATTGGACTAAACACATTACATTATGGCTAGACCAGGTACTCAAACACAGGACAGATACATGTGAAAGGAAAAGAAAAGCAATATCTTCCCTGAGTGTCCAACAGACAACAATAGCTGGTTTTATACTTATCGCCGAAAGAGGTTACTTCTTTAGAGGTGGTCAACCCAGCAGGTCTCAAAGAGGAAAAAATAGTCTCTGATCCTGTAAGCTGTGTGTTGTCTCAGTAAGTAATTTAGAGATGCTGCCTATTCAGGCACGCTGCTGCACCGCTGCCTTGCACTCCCGGTCCCAATGATGTTTGATAACCGAGGGCCTGGATACGACCCTTCTCTTAGGCACACCCCCGAAATATGGAACTGCGGTCTGCCAATCCTGGCCTGATGTTTGATAGCCGAGGGTCTGGATACGTCCCTTCTCTTAGGCACACCCCCGTAATATGGAACTGCGGTCTGCCAATCCTGGCCTGATGTTTGATAGCCGAGGGTCTGGATACGTCCCTTCTCTTAGGCACACCCCCGTAATATGGAACTGCGGTCTGCCAATCCTGGCCTGTCTCAGTGTCCAACTTGGTGCCAGAGCACTCTCTAAGCAGAGTGAGTTTCCCTTCCTAGGCCTCTGTGGCACAACTTGTGACACAGGGGTATAGTGATTTGAATAGTCCAACTAGGTGTGCAGGGTAATTTGGGTAGGAGATGAGGTGTACAAGTACTGCAGTACTCACAAAGAGAGGATCAACGCAGAGAGTCTGTTTGGCAGGTGAAGGGTTAACACAGACTCTACCCGTCTATGGCTCTCAGCTGCAATTTCCCTGCCTTTGGCACGAGCAGAACTGTCTCTCCCCACGATCTTTCTCTCCCTCTGACTTCTGCCAAAGGATCTTTGCTCTGCTCCGTCTCCTCAGGGTGACGTTCGGGGTCAGTGAATGGTACCCCCTTCCCAGCCCACTCTCCACTCTCCCCACGGCCCGCCGCACAGGGCTCCTGTCAGGATGGCCGAGCGGGAGATTTCCAGATCTCCGTAGCGGCAGTAGAGCACTCTGCAGAACCACGACCGCTGTGTTCAGGTCTTACTTCAGGTCTTACTTTAATTCTTAATGTCTCATATGTGTCCTACACAAAGCCAGTCACATGCAGTGAAACAAAACAGATGCCTTTAAACATATGACAAAATAAATGATCACCTTTTGAAATAGGTTTCATTTTCTTTTACCTTACGGTGATTGAAAAGCACACTTGTAGGAAAATACCTGTCTGTTAGAATGTGGTTAGCCTGTGCAAGGAGAAAAAGAAAATCTCCTAAAAATTCAGCTCTTTTGCTATTGTACCCCTAAGCTTCTCCTATATCTTTCAGCAATAATTAACATAACACATCCAATGGCTTTATTATACTTGTTCTAATTATGCCCAATAATTGTATGTTTTTATGACCATGGTTTTTTTTTTTTCCCCTTAAAAAACTTCTCTAAAAACACTGCTGCAGGGGATGGAGGGTTAGGATCAAGCTGCGGGAGATGGTGGGTTAGAGTCAGGCTGGGGTTGTTTTTGTTTGAAAGTTCGGTGCTCCGTGGATCGATTGCTATGCTTTATCGAGGCATATGCAGTCGAAATCCCAGCCATTTCGAAACTGGCTGGGAGATAACGGCCCTATTGAAATAGGGCTGTTCTTTCCGGGGACCCACACCCCATGTGACATATAAAGGAAAGTGTGTTAATTTCATCTTCATTTTATAGAGACCTTCAATTTCTTTATCACTTATAGATGGGACAAACATTAATAGAGTAAACCTAGTAAGCGCTTTATGATCACATTTAAGGATAACAGGACATGCTTAGTGGAGATAACTTTACAGCATGGATGGATTTTATTTATTAACAGGTTTTTATATAGCGCCAGTAGATTACGTAGTGCTTTACAATTTTAACAATCATCATAACAAGACTGGATGGTAACAGATACTTAAACTTAAACTCTATAAGACATTAAGGATTGATACATAAGGGCAAGTGCTTTATGTCACACAGTGGACCAACCAGCGTGTAAAGTAAGTGTTCAACACTGTATGATCCAGTCACACAGAATTGATAGTAGGGTAATTTTAGTATGGAATGTAAAGTTTTATTTGATTCTGTAGTATATCAGCAACCAATGTAGAGATTGACCGAGTTGAGCAGCTCTAGAAGAGCGTTTTGCAAGAAAATTAGTCTAGCTGCTGCATGCAATATGTAGGGAGGGAGTTTTATAATGTGGGTGTCCAATAAGAAGAGCATTGCAATAATCAATGCAAGAGATGATTAGTGCATAGATGACAGATTTAGCAGTGTCTTGTGTGAGATATTTGCATATTGTGTAAATGTTTTTGGATGTATATAACAGGATTTAGAAACAGTTTGTATTGCTGGAGATGAGTTCATAACTGACAGTTACATTTTGAAAGCTCCACAGGTTTTGCAGGGAGACCTACAAAACATGGACCGTTAGTGGTACTTGAGGACAGGGTTGAGAACCCCTGGTGTAGAAGATCTATTTACCGAATACACAAATATCTCACACAAAACACTGCTATCACCTGGTCCTCCAAGTGACCTTAGTGAGGCTCGGAGTCAAAGGTCACCCGCAGAGGTCATTCCAGCAGTGTTTTGTGTGAGATATTTGTGTATTCTGTAAATGCTTTTTAGATTAATGTAACAGGATTTAAAACAATATGTATATTGGGAACAAAGGACAGTTCAGAGTCAAGGGTAACACCTACGCATTGAGCTTTATGAGTAGGGATTATATCATTGTTGTCAACAGAGATAGAGACCGTGTGGGTGACTTTTATTGGCAGGTTGAAATATTAATAGCTCTGTTTTTGAGAGATTGTGCTTGAGATGGCAGGAGGACATCCAAGATGTAGAGACATTTAGTTACACGGGCCAACACAGTTGGTAAGAGATCAGAAATGTATAGGTAGATATGTTTATCATCTGCATATAGATCAAACTGAATGTCAAATGACTGTATTAGTTGACCAAGAAAAGTGGTATAGATAGAGAAGACCAATGAACTAAACACTGAGCCTTCTGGTACTCCAACAGATAGTGGAAAAGCAGAGGAGGTGGATCCTGAAAAGCTAACACCGAAAGAGTGATTAAATAAGTAGGATGTGGACCAGGAAAGAACCATCTCCTGATACTTATTGATTGTAACATTTGTATGAGAATAGAATGGTCAACAGTTTCAAACGCAGTAGAAAGATCCAGTAGAGTTAAAAGAGCAGTGACCTTTAGATTTAGCAGGGACCTTTAGATTTAGCAGTGATTAAGTCTTTGACCACCTTGGTCAGTGTAGATTCAGTGGATTGTTTGGAACAAAAGCCTGACTGAAGAGTATCAAGGTATTGTGTTAGGAGAGGAAGTGAGTGAGGCGAGTGTAGGCAAGTCTCTCGATCAACTTTGAGGGGCATGGGAGCTGGGAAATGGGACGATAATTAGAGGGACAGTTGGGGTCAGAGTTTAGTTTTTTCAGAATTGGAGTGATTAGTGCATGTTTAAATAAAGACGGGAAGATATCAGTATAGAGAAAGATTGCAAATAGTAGTTAGGGTTAGAATAAGCATGGAAGATAGACATTGACTGATTTGTTAAGGTACAGGTTCAATAGGACAGGTAGCAGAGGAGGAATATAAGAAAAGAGCAGATGCTTCCTCTTCAACTGTGTGTTTTAATGAGGACATGATGCTAGAATGTGGTAGAAAGGTGCTTAACAGTATTTTATTTGATGAGGGGTTGGAGGATGGCAATTCCTGTTTGATCTTGTCAGTGTTGTCCTTAAGGTACAATGCAAGATCTTGGACACAGATGGAAGTTGGTGGATCTTGTACATGAGGGCTCAGTAGTGAGTTAAATGTACGAAAGATATGTTTGGGGTTAGAAACCTGAGTAGAAATGAGATTTTGAAAGTAGGCATTGTCCAGAGCGTTTCAGTGTGTGATAAGTGTTGGTGTAAGTCGAAAAGTTTTTGGGAGCAATAGATGCACGTCAGCGACGCTCTGCTTTGCGGAATAGTTTTCTAAGGTTTTATGTTTCCTTAGTGTACCATGGCTGACGTTGGGGTCCTCGTGTATGAGGGGTAGCTGAAGAGACTTCATCAAGGGCAGCTGCTAGGGTTTTGTTAAGGTGAGGTATGGTCATATCAGGAGAGTGGAAGTTAGGAACTGTGGAAAGAAGTTGTTGCGCATATTGAGTAAGTTGAACAATATTAATAGCATTAAGATTTCTACGCTTGTGAATAGGTTTTGTAGTAGTAGAGCTAGTGGGTGAAAGATTGCAAGAAATAAGGTGATGGTCTGAGAGGGTGAGGAGAGCTGGTAAAATCAGAGACTGAGCATAGTTTAGAGAATACAAGATAATAAAAACTCAGAGAAATCAAGAGATAATGGTTTGTTAATGGGGATGTTAAAATCACCTAGAATAATGTTAGGCATGTCGGGATAAGAGTTGAGGAACCATGCAGAGAAGTGTAGGAATTGTTGGCAAGATGCATTGGGGGGGTGATAGATCACAGCCACACGCAGAGAAAGAATTGAAGATGTAAACAGTATGTACTTTAAAGGATGTGAAGGGACATTGGGTAGAACTGTGAATATATAATTTGGGGAAAGATGTAGTCCAACCCCACCTCCCTGTCTGTCCCCAGGCCTGGTGGCATGAGTAAGGTGAATTCCGCTTTATGAAAATGCAGCAGGTGAGCCATGTTTCAGTAAGTGCAAGAAGATTGAGGTTGTTAGAGAGAAAGGTCGGAGGTTAGCTTGTTGCAGACAGAATTTGAGGGATTTTGGCTGAGATGGGAGACGTGATGTGTTTGAGGTTCGCAGACTTTCTAAAATGTCCTGATTGTGTATGATTTGTAGAGGATATGTGAGGAGGACCTGGGGAAATATATATATTCTCTCTCCCCCCCTCCCCTCAAACATCAGAATAGAGGTTGACAGAGGAAAAAATAACAAAAGGCAGTGCCAGTAAAGTGGTCTGGAGAAAGAACATCTGAAACTGGAGAACTAGAACAGACCCATAGTATGCTAGCTTGACAGACCAGTGCAGGTGTTAATTACCTTGCGCTAGGTTGTACGCCACTGGTGTGTGTGTGTGTGTGTGTGTATGTCT
>WWET01003607.1:131760-151630 GCA_011038615.1 Limnodynastes dumerilii
AACATTCAGCTATGACCAGACACTCTATTTATATTATAAAAGAACTGTTGTTTGCCTTCAAATACACACACACACACACACACACACTTATATTTTTACTACATTGAAATATGTAATTTAATTGAAAGAGGTTTATAAACCTGTCTAAAGTTTATCGTTTTTGCTCTCAAAAACTAGTTTTATGAGAAACTTCCATATATTTTTTTTTTTAAACTTCAATCTCTTTTGCTTTTATTCTCTTTTGTATTTTACTACAAATTTAAGTCTCCAATCTAACTGTTTTAATAGCCCCTATTTAGTTTTACATGTTTTGCTCTTAAAAAGTCATGTTAATTATCAGTGAAAATTAAAATGGTAAAATGGTTTCTCAACAGTACCTGATTGTTTGCTTCAAGCTAATTTTATTGTGATCTGTAAACTGCAAGCTTGCATTGTCGTGGAATTGCTGATCTTAAAATTATGTTAGGATTGAAAATGGAAGTTTTCATTTAACTAAACTATAAGAATGAAAAATTATGATATGAATGACTTGCTCCTACTCAGTACGTTTATATATGGACATTTTTCCTATTTGCTTTTTAGAACAGTTTGCTTTTACTTTTCAGCAGTAACTGAGATTTATGGCTTGATATACATAATAAACTATTAGGCATTGTGAAGTCTTTTCTGTGTGTCTAAAGTCCTACGTGAGATATACATTCTTCTTTTGTTTTTCTTCTTGCAGTTGTAGGTCTTGACATGAACATCAATCAATTTCTAAAAAGTCTAGGTCTAGAACACCTTCGGGATATCTTTGAAACTGAACAGGTAAGATGCCCGCTAAATGTGTTTTCCTTTCGGTTACTTTCTAAGTCAGAACAACTGTATCACTGACCTGGGGCAGCTGAATTGTTTCTTTGGAACAGAGCAAATGATTATTGTAAAAAGATGGTGTGAAATGTTTTCTTCGTGTGTACTGTGAACATGATGTCCCTGGGCTTTTTAATTTATTTATTTTTAATGTTTTTGTTTTATACTTATATAATCAAGCAATCGTCTATATTGTTTAATAAAAAAAAAATATTTATCTGAGGCAAATCCATGGGTAACAGGAATAGCTTTCTTCTGTGACATAGGTCAAGTTGTTTTGAAGCATGATGAATAGCACTAAATATCATGTAAAATCATCTTGAATGTATTCTGAGTTACATTTACTTTTTTCCCGTACTGGCTTAACTCAAAATCTCATCAACATACAATGCTAAAAGTAGTTGACAAAAATGACATTGTGGATATGTTAGGCCAAAAGACCCAAGCAACTTCAGTAGTCAATCTATGAACGAAACACTGCTGAATCTCCTTCATGTGATGCCAGGAACAAATTTGTGATTGCTATGGAGATGGGGACCCGGGATATGTCAAAGCCTGTTTTGTGTATAAAATAACTGCATATATTATACATATACACTTTCCTTTTGGCTGCATGATGAAATCACAAATTTAATTTGGTTCAGTACAGTTGACCATAACTTATACATGTTGCTCAATAACAGTGAGATTTTTATCCCAGTTGCAATACATATTTACATTTACAGAATTTTTCTTAAGTATTTAAAGCAAAGTGTATGTGGCATATGAAGACCTCTTAGAAACTGTCACATTAATTGCATAAAAAATATAAATATTTATATTTTGGTAAAGAATATTATTTAAAATATGTATGCATAATATGCATAGATCCAGACTGGCAATTAATCTTTTATATTAAGTGGTATGATTAGTCTTATATCCTTATTGTTTGCAGAATATCCATATTTATAGTTCCCAATAGTAAGCAGAACTTCCATGATTTTCTCCAGTCTCTGAGACACAGAATGCATTTTTACAACTGTTAATATAGTTGGAACAATAGGGAGAACAGTTTCATGTTTTCAACATGTTATCTAAAATTGTCTTCCTGTGAGTGTTAGGAGTGGTCAGTGGAGGAAAAAAAGCTTACATGTGTTTCATTTTTATGTAACGAATTAGTGCTCACTGCTACGTCATTTAGTAAAAGTATTAAAAAAAATCATGCTCATTATATGCTTTTATTTGGGGCCATACTGTTTTAAGAAGAGTACAGTTTTTAATTTGTTCAAACACATGATGATGGCAATTATGCATTTTGTAGTTATTTATTGGGAGCATGTATTGAGCAGACATAATATAGAAATTGTCATCGTTTGTTGTTACCTTACATGCATATATTGAAATCCTAGTTTTCTTTTTTTATTTACTTGTTTACTCTGTATTAAAATAATCAAAAAGAAAATGGTTTTGGAAAGTCATAGACGTAAGCTGTGTGCAGGAATATTAAAGTTTGCATTTTATGTTTGATATATAGGATCCTTGCAGACAGCCTCTTGGCAGCTTGGTAATTAATACTGCCAAGCCTTATTCAGCTATGCCTTAAATTTTGTATTAGACTACATAATCACTTGGATAGCCTTAATTACCTAAATTCAAGCGTCTGCTAATTTATTAAATTGCTTTGTAGGTAGGTAACGTGTAATGAAAGATTTAGCGAAGTTATGAAAAAATAATCTGCACAGAAAAGTGCACCTTCTCCCCCTATACTCACCTAAAGTTACAAATTGATAAAATTGACCACCAGAAGTGTCAAACCATTGTAACTGTCTTTTTTTTCATCCATACATTTTTATTGCAGATGAAACTGTTTTGATTGGGTTACAGAAAACAGATGTGCAGGATGAATGCACAAAACTAAATAAAAACAATTGTCCAATAAAATCAGTGCAAACAAATATAATGTACCTTGAGCAATTGGCAGTTCCCAGCAGTGCAATATAATGTAGTTTAAGCATAGCATGTCAATAATGCTATTATTCGGAACACAAAACTGCCACACCTCTGGTCCTGTGGTTGACTCATTCATATTTAATGGGCATTTTGAGGGCAAATGTCCTTGGAAGCTCTAATTTCTCAGCTACAAAGTCGGATTTAAATTTAAAATATGAGCAAGAATCTAAGGTCAGACATAGCACCCCTCATGTCTCCATAGCACTGCTAAAATTTGAGATAATCTAAGCTATAGTGGGAGGAGAAGCATCTTTCCACCCTTGGGGTGCTTGCTACTTTTGCCATGATTAGAATGTAATCCAAAACATAGTACTTGTGTCTATAAATAGAGAATGTGTAGGAGTGTGACTGTGGATTAGGGTTTATAATACATAAGAGGCTAGCTGAAAAACCTCTTTCTAGGGCCATAGTCCTTTTCTGCCCCATTGTAATGCTGGATCTTACATCACATTCATTTTAAATCAATCATCTTTAAAGGTTGCTTTACAAAAGAATTAGATATATAAAAACAAACACACACGTCATGCATAGTATGACCATGACCACAACCATTTTAATCTGTGTCAGTCTGCAGCTCAGGACATATTGAAGTGTAAATGTGGGCTGTGAAAATATAGTATAGTAATATAGTATAGTAATATAGTAGTGTTTAGTGCAAATAATTTTCTTCCTGTGCTTTCATATTACACCTAGTTACAGACCTTTTTTTGCAGTGAGTTCTTTAATTACTTCCAACATTCTGCAGGGAATTTTCTAATAAGAAGCTTAAGGGCTTTTGTCTATAGTATCAATGAAAAAACTGTGGCCCGCCTACAGACTATCACAAAGTGGGCATTATTCAACCGCTCAAACTGGAAGCCATATGCTGTTTTTTTGGGGGGGTTTTTGTGGGTATGCATGTGTCAAGTGGTATAATCGCTTTGCAGTTGTACAGTGCAGCATTCCTATATAAGGGCCACTGCGCTATATTCAGTCTTCTAATCCACTGCCATTTTAAGTGGGGATGGATCAGAAGTTTTAAAGGGAGGTTCATCAGTTGGAATTCTGTGTAAGTGATGGGAGTGGAGATCCAAATGCAGCACAATCGGAAGTTTGGATCAGGATAGACTGGTCAACAGCCCTGTAGAGCATAAACTCTAAAATTGAGGTATTGCCCCTAGCAACCAGTCACATTCTAGTCTTTATTTTCCTGTTACATATTAGAAAATGTCAGATAGCATCTGATGAGTTGTTATCGGCAACATCTTAATTTTTCCTTTGTGCAGTTTAGTAAATCTAGCTCTTAGGGCCCGATTTAATTGTCCGCGAAGACTATAAAAAGGGTGGTATGCCTATTTCTGTCTATTACGGTAAGAAAAATTTGGGTATTTTAATATGCACCTCTCTAATCTTTGTAGATATATTTATTTTTTATTTGTGTTTTGTACACCAGTTTATTTAGCAGTCTTAGAGGTCATGGGATATACAGTGGAATAATTTTATGTTCTGTTTAATTTCAAAGTAATTCCTTTCTTGTAAATGAATGTGTGTTGCTTTATTCAAAAGTACTGACATTTTAGCTATTTTTAGAAACAATTATCAGCCTGTGATATGTATTTCCTTCCAGCCATCAACATTCCTGTTCTATAAATCAAAGGAGCTAAGTATTTATTCTTGTGCAGTAATAGTGTAATAAACCACATACAGTAACGTGTTTTTCAGTAATGTATTTTTCCATCACTCTTTAGATCACTTTAGATGTTCTGGCAGACATGGGTCACGAAGAGCTTAAAGAGATTGGAATTAATGCGTATGGCCACCGTCACAAGTTGATAAAAGGTGTTGAGAGACTACTCGGAGGCCAGCAAGGTAAATATAAGGAGATGGCAACTACTCTATTTGATATCTTTTTTTCATCTTTTTTTCCTTCATAAGTATTTTAGGTGTATTAATTATCATTGTATATAAAAGCAGAATATGCCTTTTCCATAGGGCTTTTACACTGTCTATTAGCATTTTTTACATTAAAAGGTAGGCATGAATTTTTATTCATACACAAAAATCTCAGTGATTCATCTTTACTGTCCTTATTAGAACTCTTGTGATTAAGTTCAGTTAGACAGTGGCACTTTAATGTATTTTAAAAAAAATACAGTAAATGAAATTAATATTGTTACAGTTTAAAAATATATACAAAAAGGAGGATGAACTCTTGATATATCCATATGAGGTTTGTTAAAACTTTACTTCCAAAATTGAAAGCATTCACAAGTTAAGTATATGTCCAGACATATCCTATTGTACAATGACTTCTATGAAGAATATAATGAGCACTGATTAATACAGGTGATGCAGTTACGGTTCACAGAAGGCAACAACAAGCAACTGCATTTGTAATTACATGTGTTTGCTAGCCCCAACAAATTGTGATTACATTGCTTTCAGGGAAACCTTTTATAAGCAAATCAGACTGAAATGCCTTATGATTGGCACTTAATTTTAATGAGACACAGATAATCTGAAATAACACATAGGTACTGCTTTGTGTTGCAACATTCTTTGAATTTTCAATGCACCACTTTTTAATTACTTGCAAAACGTGAAACAGTTGAGAATATTCTTTTGACGAATGTTGTCAGGATTGTTATGAAATAAGCTATATAAATTGCTTGTCTGGTTCACATTTTATATAGGGGCTTGGCAGATATTTTTAATCATTGCTTTTTTGTTTTAATTCACACAGTCATGAAACTCCAACATTTCCTTTGTGATTAAGTAAAAAATATTTATTTATTTTTTTAGGGACCAATCCTTATTTGACTTTTCACTGTGTTAGCCAAGGAACTGTACTTTTGGACCTCGCATCAGATGATAAAGAATATCAGTCAGTGGAGGAAGAGGTAAAATACTAGAACTATAAGCAAATGCAGAGTTTGTCAAACGTAGTGTCTGCATTTTTCTACCCTCACCACAGCTCCCTATGTTTGCTCAGTGCTAGTGCAGATCATTTAAATTGATGACTGCTTTGCTGTGTACAATTATACAGAGCAATCAATATTCATGATCATCCACTAACAATTTTCACAAGCTTCAAATAGGCCCTCATTTCTCAAAGATCAATACCTCTTGCTAGAATTATAAAAAATACATTGCTGCAGAAGCGTTTTCTAAAAATAAAGCAGAGTTAGTGTTATATATGTTATGATGCCATACCATAAAATAGTCTTTAAGCTGGAAATGAAATGTATGATTATCTTAATGATGTGAAAGACATACATGCAATTGATCTTACACTTGTATATTTCCAATGTTTCTTTTTTTTTTTTTTTTTTTTTTATAAAGCATCTACACCTATTTGGCCACAGACAGCCTCCTAAATATAGAGCTTTCAGTATTTGTCTTTGACAATCATAGATCCGCAGCTTATTACTCCCATTTTGGAGGCTGAAAGCATGTGGACTAGCAGGGTCTCAATCAATCTCCTATTTTTCAGACCATAAAACGCACTTTTTACCCCCCAAAAAGTGGGGGAAAAAGTGTGTGCATCTTATGGTCCAAATACTTACCTCCGCGGGGGGATGCGGTGCATCCAGGCACTCATCCCCCCGCTCCCTGACAGTCAGCAGCATGATGAACGCTGCTGTGAAAGCAATGTAAGGTGCTCCCATCACTCTGATAGTGCCTTACACCGCTTCGCAGCGGCGTTCATTACCGTTGTTTCTGCTCTGCCTGTCCTGTGTGACAGGCAGAGCAGTGCAGCAGCTCCTCCCCCTGACGCTGGAGTGACCTGAGGTCACATCAGCGTCAGAGAAGCCCGCAGAAGAGAAGCATGCAAAACTTACAGTATGGGCAGGGTTCAGTTGCTATGGCCAGTGCTTTCTTACGTCCTGCCGTTGTTACGCTCCCAAAAGTTAAGGTAGGGTTCAGCCGTCATAAGGGTGTGTAATTACGGCAGGACGGGGGGAGTGTCAGGGGGAGGAAAGAGGAGTTACGCTGTGCGTTATACGAACAGCGTTTGACCGTAGTTCTGGATCAGGCCCTTAGTGAAGACAGTACTGCAAAGGCTGTGGTGTGTTGGAATGCCAGTTGTCAGAAGCTTCCTGGACATGCCATATAGCTAATGAAAATACAATGGAGGCTGGACATTAAAAGGGGCAGACCATGGAGGCTGGACATTAAAAGGGACAGAAAATGGGGGCTGGACGTTACAAGGAGCAGACATGGAGGCTGGGCATTATATGGGACACACATGGAGGCTGGATATTACAAGGGGCAGACGTGGAGGCTGGATATCACAAGGGGCAGATGTGGGGGCTGGACATTACAAGGGGCAGATATGGAGGCTGGACATTATAAGGGGCAGATACAGAGGCTGGACAGAGGGGGGGTGCTGGACAGATGGGTGCTGGACAGATTGGGGGTGCTGCACAGATGGATGCTGGACAGATGGGGGGTGCTGGACAGATGGGGGGGGCTGGACAGATGGGTGCTGGACAGAGGGAAGGGTGCTGGACTGATGGGTGATGCTGGGTGCAGGACATGATGGGTGATGATGGGTGCTGGACTGATGGGTGATGCTAGGTGCTGGACTGATGGGTGATGCTGGGTGCAGGACATGATGGGTGATGCTGGGTGCTGGACACTATTTGGTTCAAAATATTTTTTTTCCTGTTTTCCTCCTCTAAAAACTAGGTGCGTCTTATGGTCAGGTCCGTCTTATGGTCCGAAAAATACGGTAAATGAAAACAGGCAGAATTCAAGCATTTAATTAAGGCCATTGGGCAGAAAGTTTGTAGCTGTAAAATCCATTTAATTTCACTCTGACACAACTGCTTGATTTGGTCCTATTTTCTTAAAGTTTAATATTTCTGTTCCTATTAGAGTTACCTTCACGTTTGAGAGTGAAATGGGCCCGATTCATTTAGCTTTGCAGCAGTGTTATTTGCAGGGCGAAGTTAATTCCACAAATCTTTTGGGGGAGAGTTTTATGCGTACCCCGTAGAGGCAAGTGAGGCGGGTGCTCAAAAATTGTTGTGGAGCCATTATCAGGTTGAAGGACCCTTGCCTTACAACTGATAGGGCTTTCTTTCTCTCTAGGCATATACCTTGATAGTGTTGCAATTTTATTGTCCCCATGCCAGACCCAGCATAGCTTCAAAACATGACCAAGCCCCTTCCAAGTTTCATAATAGGAATGGTGTTATGTTCTTTTAAACAGTGTACATAAGTCCAGATCCAGACTTCTGACAATTACCCTCTTTTAGTGTAGTCACCCTATAGACATTCTGAATATGCAAACTATGCATGCATGATTGAGTATATGCGCGACCCGATCAAAACGTAATCCACTTGATCCTGACTTATGTCACATGACACTTGTGACAAGATAGCTGGGTTGCACCTGTAAGATTGCTGGGCTTAGTATTTACCAAGTACAATATAGTTGTGCCTTTGCAATGCATACCGTTCCAGACTTCTATTTCTCCACAATTTTTGGTTTGCACCATTCAGAAATTTCAAGGGACGGTAAAGTGTCATACAGCCATGCAAGGAAACTTGCTGTGCTTGCTGGGATCAGATAGCTGTCTTTGGAGATCCAAATGCAATTATATCAAATGTTTGCAGCCGATCCATATAGCTGATATGCCAATAAGATTTTAACTCAATCCAACAAGAAGCTTTGTATTTTGTCAATATGAAATTTAGCATATTCCAGCTTGCCTTTTTTTTTGTTTTTATCTTTTTCTTTCATAAGTGAAATAGTGAAATCTTCATTCAGTTGGAGCATTCGATGATCAGACAACGATGTACCTTGACCTTGTAACAGCTTGGAGCACTTTGCACGTTTTCCTTTATTATTATTTTATAATATGACTACAGTACCATGAACTTTGCACTTAATAAATACAGCTGTAGACACTGGAACATCAAGAAGTTTGGAAATGAACTTCTAGCCCTCACCTTTTAACATGCTTGTGTATAATGTTCTTTCTGATCTCCTTAGACAACTCTCTCCTTTGCTTTCTCTGCTCTATGTTTAGTGTGGCGCACATAATGCTACCAAACAGTAGAGTGACTACTTTTATATAAATAGGCTGAGTAGATTATTATAAGATTCAGGACGTCTAACACTAATTCAAGAAAACAATTAGCTTGGAATAACACAATTAAATGAATAAATATTTTAATAACGTTATCTTATATCACATAATTAATATAGAATATTTTCTAATTGGTACAGACAAATCTGTACAGCCCATTTTAGAATATCTTTGGAGGACAAACAATGATGTCTATTTTAATAGCTTCTCTGCTTTTAGTTTGTGGCATGTTGGTATACATGAGACAATAGTTTTTATCACTTTTTAAGAGTAAAAAATTAGTACCAACAAACTTGTCCACGTCTGTGTAGTGTAGAAGGATGCTGTCAGGAACGGCTATGGAATATTTGTTAGGGTTAACGTTTCACATGTTCAATCTGCACTCTGTTATGATATATTACTGATCACATTTACTGAGGACATTTGTCTTCCCACCAAGGGGTCTGGCTGAATGACAAATTGTCCCTCTAGAGTCAGTCAGAGAAAGGAAATGTTCAGGTAACATTCACACTTTACCTAGCTTCAAAAGAAACTTTGCAGACAAGAGATTCCAGCACCCCAGGAGGGATACATCTCAGTGGCATCTAGAAGGAACACACAGATTTGGCTGGTAACTGACCCCAGGATTGAAGCAGTTTTCATATTTTGGGGAAATTCATACTTTCTCATATTTGTGGAAACCCCAAACTTTAGAGAAGTATAACACTAGGTCCTGTTTGTAATATTTGCAATTTTGCAGTCTGACATGTTTGGAAGGGGCATTAGTAAGCCACTGGGCATACTTCCTTTGCACCGTAAGCAAGCTGTCAGAGGTTGACCGCTTAAAACCGCATTCAACATTCCATGTACTGAATGAGTACTCTGCATTCATACATGGACTGCCGAGTGCTGTTTTAAGCGGTCAGCCTCTGGCAGTTTCTATCAGATAGTGGTCCTGCCCCAGTCCCATCCAGACCCGGGGCCGAACCTGTCCATTTCCACCCCTGGACCTCATCTATAGATTATCCCACCCACATGTAAACTCTGGCAGGTTTTGTTTCCAGGGCCACTTCAAGTTTCCAATCTGCCCCTGCTTTTTGTGGAATAAATGTTTCAGTTATTTTGCTTATTTTATTTATATTTCTTCTGAAACCCTTAGTTCTGAAGAAACTTCATCACTTTTTGGCTACTGTAGCTCATAATGAGAATTAATAACTCACGAGGTGATAATTTCAGTAACTGTGGTTATTAATCCAGGGGATTATTAACCCCCTGGATTAATAACCGCAATAACTTTAAGGTTTCGGCAGCATGGAAGGGGTGGGTTGTGGTTAGGTGAGGCTGCGGGTAGGGGAGTCTTAGGGTTAGGATGCAGGGAGGAGAATCTTGGGGTTTGGCTGCGTGGAAGAGAGTGTTAGGTTAAATTTATACTAACTATTCGGCAAAAGTTATCGATTTCCCAGCCAGTCTGGAACTGGCTGGGTGGGAACGGCCCCTTCGCAGCGGTAACTCACTCATCACTCATGATACTATGAATCAGAATCTCAAGGAATGTGCACACTGTGCAATACAAGATTTGAATATTGGTTTCAAGGCAACTTCTAGGAAGGTGATCCGAATTAAGTGACAACTGTGCATAGATGGAAAGGAACTGAGAGAGATTAATAAATGTGTAACAAGTCACTTAAAAAGAGGACTGACTGAAACTTATTAAAACCTACTGAAGTGCTGTTGAAGGTAAAATTCCCCAATTAATTAATGACATTCTTTAACACTTTTCTCCAGATGCACAAAAGGTCATGTAATTTACACATATTGCTGTCAAATTCTATTTGCTAATACCATATGTGGTGACATGTCCCATGAATAGATATGATTTTTTATTTTGCTCTTTTTCAAGATGCAAAACTCAATCCGTGAACACAGAGATGGAGGTAATGCTGGTGGAGTTTTCAATCGCTATAATGTCATAAGGGTGAGTAGATACGTTTTCATTTTGATAAATTTATTCCAATAGCTTAATCACATAATCATGAACTAAAAAAAACATAAACTAAAGTTAAAGCCAGCCGATTTGTATGTCCTTATATCTAACTCTATTCTCTGACCCTGAATCTTAGATTGCCCACCAAAGCAGAATCTATTTTCTATTAGGTAACTGGTTTAGTACAAGCACAAATGTTTTGGGTCTAAAAGTCTATCATCGTATATCACAATTTATACCTTCATGTAAATATATAATGCTTTTTAACTGAACCCTTATGTTCTGATAAGTACATACGTTTTATAAAGAAAGGAGAGAAATAATCTTTAACCCTAGAACACTAACCTTAAAAAATAAATAAATAAAATAACTCTAACCATGGCTCTTTGAGACCCCCAACTTATTCAGACACTGTCTAGACATTAATTAATAAAAATTAAAAACTTACCCATTTTTAGAACTCAAAGAAATTATCTATAGAAAGGTAATAGTAAAAAAAAAAAAATAAGCACACAACACTGCATGGTGAGTGTGTCACCTGAACAACGGTTTTCTGTAATGGGTAAGCTCAAACGAAAAAATAATAAAATCTAAAGTGAACGTGAAACTTACCAAAGATGTTAACACACTATTGCTGTAGGTCTGAGAGACCCGATGTCTCTATAACAGCTAAACTATCAATATTCCCAAAATGTTTGTGTTATGGCTGGTATAGATCTAATTTTATAGTAAAGTACAAAAAAAAGTGTCTCGGTTTTATTTACAAATATTCATGTCTGAGAGAAAAAAAAAGTTGGATTATGGCTTCATCTATGTAATTTACATTTCATTTTTTTTTTATATATATATTTTTATCTTTTCCCTGTTGTATCTGTTACTTTACAGATTCAGAAGGTAGTAAA
Source organism: Limnodynastes dumerilii (assembly GCA_011038615.1). NCBI lineage: Eukaryota > Metazoa > Chordata > Amphibia > Anura > Limnodynastidae > Limnodynastes > Limnodynastes dumerilii. Next base: position 143,544 of record WWET01003607.1, read on the forward strand.
CAAAAAACTCAGAGAGAGGTTCTGTCACCGCCAAAAAGAAGTGTCTGAAGAAAATCATAACCACCACAATGAACGCATGTTGTTCCACGGTACGATGCATGTTCACTGGTGCTGATATGTGTAAATGCATGTGGGGGCTTTCAAATTCTTTGTCCATATAAAAAGCAGTCTCATTATGTGATGGGAATAATTTGATACATAATAAGTGACAAGTAAAATCACTAGAGCATCCTGAATGCTTTCTCCATTAAGCCTAATCCTCACCCTCATCTCCATTATGCCTAATTTATCATCTGAGAGTGACAACTACAAAAAGTATATTTACATAATTTAAATAAAATGGTCGTTTTACACACAGTACCAATCTTGGAAGCATGTGTAGGGCTCTTCTATGAGGTAGTGGATTTAGCAGGGGGAAAATAATGTCTGTGAGCCCTTGCCTGAGACCAAGTGCCGGCCAACAATCAGCTGCTGGTGTGGTATATACTGATTACAGCATACATTCTCAATAAGAAAAGGAAAAAAGAACTGCTAGCAGCCCAAAAAATGTCCTCACTCAGGAAAAATATGAAGGGTGGCAAAGGTTGCATGGAGGAGTATCTGTGAATTATAGGTTCTCACTCCTAAATAGGCCTACAAAGAACCCCAGTAATAAGCAAATCATTAAATTGTCTGGTAAGAATATAAGCACAAATATAATGTATTCATAATTTGTTGTAATCTGAAGTGTCACATAGAATTATATAAAAGCAGTTTAAAGAGAGTCACAGTAACTGCATTTGTATGTTGTAAATATTGCAACTGTATGCAGTAGTAAATGAGCTGGAGGACTAAATTACAGGGCATTGCAACATCTGATCATCATATTTTTGTTATGCAGTCTTGAATTTGGCTTACCAGAATAATCCCTGCAATGTTTGCAAATTGTTAACACTTGCAGATCCTAAATAAATCATACATATTACAGTTGCTGTTTTTGTTGCTATTAGCTAAAAAAAAATATACTTGTTCATTATACTTGTTGAATAAACTTGTTCATATTTAATTTGTTAACGATAATTAGTAAATCAGTAGTAGTAGTAGGTTAGCTGTTTCCATGGAGAGTCCATTAAGCCAACGTTACTGTGTAGAGATTAGAGGATGAAGACTTAATGCAGTGATGGCTAACCTGTGACACTCCAGGAGTTGTGAAACTACAATTCACATCATGCTTTGACAGGTATCTGCTATGCTTTTGCAGTTAAGGCATGCTGGGACTTGTAGTATCATAACACCTGGAGTGTCGCAGGTTAGCCAACACTGACTTAATGTATAGAATTGAAGTGCTGTAATGGTCATACTAGCTGCAAATTATTTTTTTAGACCAGGGGTTCTCAAACATGTTCCTAAGGTACCACTAACTGCAAGTTTTCCAGGTCACAAGCAATATGAGTACCGCTTGCAGATCTTTTCACATATGTCAGTCCGTAATGAACACACCTGTACTCTAGCAAGGAGACCTGGAGTAATAACTGAGGACCATGGTTGATCACCACTGCTTCAGACCATATTTGTGATCTGACAGCTTTGTAAGAGATCCTGAGATAGAAACATAGAAAGTGACAGGAGATAAGAGCCACACGCCCCATCCAGTCTGCCCAGTTGTTTATTTAAAACTGCACTGACCCTGGACCTTATTTACCCTCCATTTAATTTAAGATTTAGGATATCCTTATATTTATCCCAAGCATGTTTAAACTGTTCTACTATCTTAGCCTCAATCACCTCAGATTGGAGGCTATTCCACTTATCTACCACCCTTTCAGTGAAGTAATTTTTCCGCACGTTTCCTCTGAATCTACCTCCCTCCAGTTTATATTCATGCCCTCGTGTTCTATTACACCTCTTCCTTTGAAAAATACCACCCTCCTCTAGCCTGTCATAACCCCTTGATATAATTGAAAGCTACTATCATATCCCCCCTCTCCCTTCTCTTCTTCAAGCTATACATGTTTAGTTCCTCTAGCCTTTCTTGGTATATGTGATTTTTAGTTGCTCTTCTTTGCACAGTCTCTAATGTATTTATGTATTTTTGGAGATATGGCCTCGAGAACTGAACACAGTATTCTAGGTGAGGGCGTACCAATGATCTATAAAGGGGCATCACTACTTCTCTCTTTCTGCTACTAATTCCTCTCCCTATGCAACCAAGCTTCTGACTTGCCTTTCTCATTGCTTTGTTACATTGCTTGGCTACCTTTAAGTCACTGGAAATAATGACTCCTAGATCCCTTTCCTCCTCTTGATATATCTTGTTAGCATCAAAACCCATTCCTCCCTTCCCACTGAGTGTTTTGGGAGGCAGGGAATTGATCCTCCACTCCATGAATTGCATACATTTTTGCCTACAGCCTCCACCGCCTGCTTCACATTAAATAGTAAGGATGGGGCTTGTTGAGGCAAACTGTCATTAAGGTAAATATGAGAGAATTTAGAAGAATGCTGTAGTTGTAGTACTGGCATTTGACTATCATGTACTGTAAAGGTACCTCAGAATAGATATAACTTAATATTTGTAACCCTAATGACTTCTATTCTTATTACATTATTTTAATGCCTTGTACCTATTCGTATGCAGTATCTCTCAATGACAGTTGAGAAAATGTGTAAATGTGTGTTTGTTTTCATGGCTTTATTTCATTCTTTTTTTCACCCCTTTTGTTGCTGTAATGCACATCATTTTGCATCTCTCCTGCAGGCTCTCCCTTTATCAATGCAATAATCCACAAAGGGTTTGATGAACGACACGCATACATTGGGGGTATGTTCGGTGCTGGCATATATTTTGCAGAAAACTCTTCAAAAAGCAACCAGTATGTTTATGGCATAGGAGGGGGAACCGGATGCCCAACACACAAAGACAGATCGTGTTATATTTGCCACAGGTTTGTGTCCTAATGTATCACTCACAGTAAATGTATTTTTGATTTTATTTATGCTTAATTGTGTAGTGATGTATGACATTTGTATTTATTGGAAACGTATTGGAATTTATTTTGTGACCTCTGAGATCATTTTTCTGCACACTAATTACCCAGCACTATTTAAAACATGGAGCAAACAAATAGGGGATGTTTTCTCTTCAAAGTCCATGTTGGCCTTTGATGAATATAATTACTTCTTATATGGTTATAAACGTGATATATTAATGTTCGCTGTTCAGGGTAACTGTTCCTAGCAAATACTTTGTACCACATTTTTTTTTATTATTATTGTGCTGACAAGGCAAGGTTATGAATGCCAAGTGCTAGATTTATTGCTCTTTCCTCACAATGCCATCAGATGTTGTTTGGAGGAAATTAGTTGCTGGGACTCTGCTTGTGATTTATCTGTGACCTTGCTCAGTCTTTAGCTTGACATTAAAAATAATTTGCAGTCACCATAGATGCTCTGGGAAAATTTGAACATTCTGTGGCTTAGACAGTTTTTCAATTTTGAGTCCTTTAGTTCTAGGTCAGAAGGGATATCCAAAACCTTGAGTATCCAAATACATAATAAATAAAAAATCTGGGATATCCTTAAAAATATTCTTGCAGCAGGTTTTTCTACATAGCATAAATTACAATATAAATTACAGACTTTTTAGAATAAGAATATTTATTATTCAAAATGGAAAATTCCAGGTTTAGTGGTTGGAGCGGTTGTCAGATAATTGGAATTTTAACAGCAGCAAAAAAAAAAAAAAAATTTAATTCGTCACCTACTGCATGACCATGTATGCAAAATTCATAGAAAATACATGTTTCTTACTGTTCTATGTTGTCAAAAATTGCATTTGAAAGTTTTGTAATTTTTTTATTTTTTTTTTGTTATCAGACAAATGCTGTTCTGCAGAGTAACACTTGGCAAATCCTTCTTGCAATTCAGCACTATGAAGATGGCACATGCTCCACCAGGGCATCATTCTGTCATTGGCAGACCGAGTGTAAATGGGCTGGCATATGCAGAGTATGTCATCTACAGAGGAGAACAGGTATATACAACAAGTAGTAGTTTGGCTGGGCCTTCTGATGTGTCTGTTATTTGCATAACAGTTTAGATTCCACAGTTTTGTCAGAGGTAGTTTAATTGGTGATATAAGTTTATTGCGAAGTTAATAAATGATAATCATTTTGCCTTCCTTTTTACACTGATTATGCGTTCTCACAAAGACTGGACTACTGCAGAACTAAATGGGAATTGTTACACTTAAGGTCTGGACAGCATAAACACTGAGGAGAATCTCACCAGACATCAGGACATTGCTGATCAGAAAAATTAGGAGCTCCCAATAATCAAACAATGTAATTCAGTTTCTGACAATTCTGCAGCATTGTGGGACAGAACACACTATCGTGTGATATACACAATAATTATCAGATAGTGTGTAGCTTAAGCCTGCTAATTGCTTTACTATGCAGCAAACTTAAAGAGTGAATGTTGTTATGGATGTACTTTTACAAGTGAGGTAGGAAGATAATGCAGCTGGGTGATGCAGCATTCCTTGTGGAATCACTATCCACATGCTGGGAGGAACCAGTCACGCTAATCACATATGATTCAGTATCCACACATATAGGGTTACATGCGGAATACTTAACGCAGGGTTCAGGTCTCAGAACTCAGTTCTGCACACAGGAATGCTGAGGGGGAAATGTTCAGATTCCTGCATGCGGAATGGAGGATAGCAAATCTTATACACGCTGTATTATTATTATTATTATCATTTATTTATAAACGATAGGTGTCTGCAAAATTCAACAAAGAACAGTACAGACATACAGGGTAGGGATGGACAGCATAGTATATATTAAATACAATATGACTATGAAAAAATATCACAGAAAAACAATAAAGTGAAGCAAGCACAGAACGCAAGGCAAAATGCGAGGTGACAAGCTTGGAAGATCAGGTAGCAGAGGATAGAGCGCAGTGAGAGGTTGAGAGGGAGCCACCAGGTGGGGATTGAGTAAAAGGGTAGCAGAGGGGGGCAAGAGGGTACAAAGTGAGGAAGGAGTGGTGGAGAAAGGAACAACACTAGGATAGAGGGCCCTGCTCGTGCGAGCTAACACACTATGGGCCTCATTTACAAAAAACGATTTGAAACAGCGATTTAAAATCGTTCTATGTCGCAATTTTTTTCTTCACTAAGAATCGATTTTGCTGCGATTTAAATGAAATCACACGAGTTGCATCGATTTGAAAAGTGCTAAATCGCTGTGATTTTCAATAGAAAACCACTGCGATTAGCCCTTTAACAAATCGCGGCACTTATAAAAAAAAAAAAATATTTAAGTGCTGCATGGCTGAAATCCTTAGCCATGTTGTACTAATAGAACTACAAGGCTCAGGATTGATGAGCCTTGTAATAATATCAGCGGCAGCATGGCTAAGGATTCTAACCATGCCTGTGTGCGTGTAGTGTGTTAAAAAAAATTACAGTAAACATTAAACATGCATTAAAGATTTACACAAAGTATGCATGTAAACAAGAAAAAAAAACCTAACTAACAATGTACCCTACTGTGTGCACTTACCTGCGGTGGTCATCTCTCCTAATCTGTGTTATGTGTGCAATGTATCGTGTGTTAAAAAAAATTTAAATAAATTGTGCACTCACAGTTTGCTGTAATCTTTCAGTGGGATTGCTTCTTGCTGTGAAGAATTTTCAAGTCTGCATCTTGATAGGAGTCTCTGCTGCAGATGCCCTGTTCTTCTGATGTTGCCAGGACGATGGACAGCTTCTTCTCGGCATCCGGGCTGCTCCTAATGACGTTGAGGTCGCTAGGGGGCACTATTTTTATAGTGGAGATGACGTCAGAAACCGTAGAGGATAAATGTAACTGACGTCATCTCCACTATAAAAATACTGCCCCCTAACGTCATTAGGAGCAGCCCGGATGCCGAGAAGAAGCTGTCCATCGTCAATCCTGAGCCTTGTAGTTCTATCAGTACAGCATGGCTAAGGATTTCAGCCATGCAGCACTTAGATTTTTGACACACAAAAACACGTGTCAACTCAATTGACATGTGTTTTTGATGCTCCGGGACGGCACCTCAGCTGCAAATCGCAGCTCTCTGGATGCGAGTTTTTTTTTATTTGGGGTGATTTTAAATCACACTAAAGGCGATTTCTTCAAATTGCACTTAGTGAATACAGCGATTTTTTTTTTTCTCCTATTTTCTCAATGGCGAATTCGATTTTTTTTCACAGTCAAATCACGCGAATTGAGCCTTTGTGAATACCGCAATTTGACTTCAGAGGCTCAAATCACGCGACTTGTGGCGATTTGCCTCAAATCGTTTATTGTAAATAGAGCCCTATGTGAGAGGGGAGAACTTACAGAAGACATAAGGAGGGGGAAGGAAGTGGACTGCTGGTGTGAGCGGAGGAGAGTGGGAAGGAAGAGAGAGGATAGATGAAGGATACAGTGTGGATGTTAAGTGGAGGAGGGATAGGCTAGCTTGAACAGGTGCGTTTTGAGTGAACGCTTGAAGACCTGCAATGTGGGTATCCAGTATTCCTTATCCTCATGTAGTTCCAGCTCCCAGTATCCATCATGTGTCTCCAGCTCCCAGTATACCCATTATGGACCTGATTCAGACTTAAGAAAGTTCTTAAAATAAGAACTTAAAGTCACTCCTGGCCAAAACCATGTTGTTTTCAGGGGGAGAAAAGTAAATTGCATTCTTTGTATGCAGGAATACATCTTTGAATTGCTTAATGAAAACAGATACTGACCAGCTTTACTATCACACTGTTATTTAGACTTGGGCTGGGAAATATCACCTCTCAACACTAGTACTGTTTGCAACAGATGAAATATGACTCCCCTGCAATCACCATGGTTTAGCCCAGGAGTGACTTTAAGTTCTTATTTTAAGAAGCTTAAGTGTGAATCAGGTTCTATGTCTCCAGCTCCCAGTATCCCCCATCATGTGTCTCCAGCTCCCAGTATTCCCAGTCATATGTCTCCAGCTCCCAATATCCCCCATCATGTCTCCAGCTCCCAGTATTCCCAATCCTGTCTCCCCAGTTCCCAGTATCCCCCATCATATGCCTGCCATTATTCCCAATCATGTCTTTCCAGCTCCCATTATTCCCAATCATGTCTTTCAAGCTCCCAGTCTCTCCCATCATATGCCTTCAGCTCCCAGTATCCCCCATCATGTCTGCGGCTTCCAGTAATTCCCCATTCATTAGTCTCCAGCCTCCTCTGTTTATACCTTACTTATATTTGATCCTTTCGTCCATGTCACTCCTCCGCAGTGTGCGCTTTCTTCCAGCTCTTCTGTGTGGCGACTGCCTTAAAGCGATTGATTTTCTGCTGTCGGCCGATGCAGCAGTTGTACAGGACAGCTGAAAAGGGCTTTGCGATCAGCTGTCCTGTTTAACTGCTGTGACGGCCGACAGCAGATCCTATTCAGCAACAATTTCCGGAACTCCCTGTGTGAGATGGGGGTCACAAAAAAAGCTTTTGGGTTCCCTGCGGCCCTCGAGTTTCACATTACTGCCCTCAACAGAAAATAAACAATATAAAATATACAAATGGTAGCAGAGAACAAGACAAATATCTGTATTGGCTGCAAACGTTATTTTCTCATAGTTCTTGATCCCATCCTATGTTTTTAAGTTCTTCTCTTGCTGCAGTGTTATCTGTGATGGAATAATAATAAACATATTTTTATATTAAACAGGCCTATCCAGAATATCTCATCACATATCAGATTGTAAAGCCAGAAGCCCCCTTACAAGCTGCCACAACAGCAGAGCAAAAGACTTAGTAACTTGTATTGGACTCTGCAGAATAAACAACTAGAACTTAAGGATTGCAGTCCTCACGACATGACTGACTATGGGGAAACTTCGCATAAGAAGAGAGTTCTGGAAACCTGGAAATAAGCTGAATTTTTAAAGTGTTAATTGAAGGTTCTTATCTGAGTGGATTTACTCCCACTTGCTACTGTTCCTCTAAAGGAAGAAATGTTTACAAGGGGCTGACTTTTTCATAGCATTTCTCAGGCTCATTTTGAGTACGTCATCAAAGAAGTGAAAATAAGACTTTTGC
>WWET01003608.1:36673-46879 GCA_011038615.1 Limnodynastes dumerilii
GAGTACTGAGCAGAGGCTGTCACTGCTTCAGTGACAGTCTCCGACGAGCTGCAGCAGCTGCGCGCCGGGAGAGGGACGCCGTCAGGGAACCAGGAAGCAGGTAAGTGCGGCGTCTGCCGCGGTTCGTGATATTAATGCAGGAATATGACTCCAGGGCAGTTAATCACTCTGCTACTATAAGATCTACAAAGTTATCAAGTATTTTTATTTATTTGTTAACAGGTGTTTATATAGTGCCATCAGATTATATAGCACTTTACAATGAATATGTCACATTGCTAAATTTAAGCTCACTAATACATACACACAAACAGGGTTAATTTAATCAACAGCCAACTAACCTACCATCATGTTTTTGATATGTGGGTAGAAACTGGAGCATCTGGGAGAAACCCAAGCAAACATGGGGAGAACATACAAACTCCACACAGATAATGCCTAGTCTGGTAATCATACTCAGGACATAATCACTGAGCCACCTTACCATACCTCCCAACATTTGGTATTTGAAATTGAAAAAAGGGACAACATTTCGTGGTATGATAGAGGGGTGTGTATTGTAACACCCAGTGGTTGTGTCTTGCACTACCCAGAGCTCAAGTCTACTGCTTTGTCTAGCACTAGATGTCCCGGCATCCATATGTCTTCCCCTTTTATTAATTCACCTATCCATATATCTTCCCCTTATTTTTAGGCCTGCCATCCATATGTCTGCCCCTTATTAATAGTCTTGCCACCCATATGTCCACCCCTTATTATTAGTCCTGACCAGATATATGGTGGGAAGGTAAGGGAACAAAGGAACAACTATCTAGAAAAAGATAAACAGTAACAAAACAATGAATCCTCTAAAATCACAACTTACACTCCATCCAAAATGGCCCGAAGGGAGTGTCCACAAGTTTGAGACATCCAACTCCCTATCAAAGGACCACACAGACCAAGCTGAACCTTCAAGGACTGCTGGGAGGACAAAACTAAGTCCAGCAATTCTGGAAAAAACTGGTAGGTGTTTAACCTTAATGAAGTCCATGATCCTTTGATGCAGCTGCTCTAAAATCACACAATTTCTGCCCGGACTAAACTGGGATTAGGCTAATCTCCAAAAGACGTCACTGAAAGGAAATAAAGTTGTAGTGAGAGAAACCCCTCCTAGCAATCTAAAAACCATAAAACCAGTGACGATGACAACCCAACCAATGTCAAAGTAACAAAATGATAACTTAACAAAGTACAAGGTAGAAAGTACTATTTAATAACATATATTATATATGACCAAGCATAAACCCACTTTCTGATCAGTCTTCAAAAACTTCAGCCACAATTGTTTAGACTAACACAGACACCGTATGGTTGATTAGACCACAAATGCCAACCTAAAGTACTATTATCATCTATAACGAACTTAAGGGCACCACTTACAAACTTGACGTCGTAACAGGTCACAAGCAATAAGTTCCTGTCTCTGTGTCCTAGAGAGCTCCTGTGCCAGGGATGGCTTTGTTAAATACTGTACATATACATACAAGGGCTGTGTACAATTTGGCGCTATGGAAGGTGTAAAGCTAAGGCTCTTTGGAAAGCTTGTATGCCATCTACAGCACCTAAGTGATGACAGTAATGGATATAATGTAGTACAGGAGGTAAAAAGAGGTCATGAAGGTAACCACATGTTGACCCAGTGGCTGTGTTGTTTAACCCTTTGCCATACACAATTCACACAGTCTCAAGTGCAAGCCGGTACGTGCCTAAGGGCTATAGAGATTATGTAGGCAGTCTGAATATGCATGCCAAGTTAAAAAATATCAGGCAATTATGCACATAGGAAGCCTCTGCTTCTAAGGTGTGAATCAGGGCCTATAAGCTCAAATGTGTGTGTGGACACACACACACACACACACACTAAAGAGAGTGATTCCATGAAATAGGGAAAGTGCTATGTAAGATGGGGCTGTATACAACTGTTAATAAATTAACACACAAGTCTTCATTCGTCCCATCCCCTGCAGAGGTGGTGATTGCTTACTGTGTACTGCTCAGCCAATTCGCTGTCATGTCCCTTACATTGCTAGAAAGAGTCAGGTCTGATCCCCTCTAATGGCAGCACTTGCTGCACCCAAAGTGTAGCTTTAACATTTACCTAAGCATACTGTATGATGATGATTATATTTAAATGCATTGCACACATTAAAACAATTACATTGCTACAGAGATTTATTACATTTCTCTTAATCAGTTATGTTAGTGGTCCTTCATAAAACCATTCCCATGATGACTTATTATGCATTTACAAAGCATTATTAGCTTTAAAGCACTCTGATGAATACTGTACATTGCTCCCAGAGGTTTTAAAATGTAAGAGAATCTGCACATTATATAAGGTCATAAGAATATCTGTTATATAATTACGCTGTTACATTTTCATTCAACATCATGCTGACCAATATGGGGAAAGCTTCAGTATAAATGCTACCATAAGCAGCTGTCAGGAGTCATCTCAGTGTCTTGCAGTTCCTGTAGATATGGTCTCCTGTCTGTCAGATGGATTAAGCATAATTGCAAATGGTAAAACAAGGAAAAGCCAATTTAATGTTATCATTTTCACACAATTATAAAGAATTATGTAGCTGAGATAAGCTGTCCTTATTTTGTCACTTATAGTATACTGTTAATTCAAATAAATATGCCGCATTACATTTATATGCTTTCCTGTCTTCTGTCTGCAATGAAAAATGTATTATTATTTAAAATTTTTATTCAAAATTATAATGTATAATAAATGTTAAAATATAGTATATACTGAAACAAAGCAAGCTACAGCACAGAAAATTATATAAAGAGATCAATAAGAAATAATAATGGGCATTATTAATAATAACTAAAATGTCAAAAATATTTAAATATATGAAATATGAAATTGTTGATGAGACCTTGACTTAGTTATTGTAGACATCACATTTGACAAACACAAAAATATCGCAAAAACATTTAACATTTTTTATTAATAATAGTGCTAAAAATAAATAAATTACATAATAAATTTTTGTTTATTGTAATAATTTTCCATCCAGTACAAGAAATTTCATGCTAGTTCTTAATCTGTACATCCATACATATAAATGTATTTATATTTACTATAGCACAGGTTATGCAACATTCTAGTTTCTATTATCTATCTATCTTTATTTTATTTATTTTTATTTTATTTATTATTTTGTTAACTTTTTTCTTCTGCATTGTCCTCAGACACCATGATTGGTAAGCCATCAAATAGAAATAGCACAAGTGAGTTCATCATCTTGGGATTTTCTGATTTTACAGAACTGAAGGTTCCTCTATTCTTGCTGTTTCTAGTGATGTATCTTCTCACTATGATGAGTAATTTTTTTATTATCTCTATCATCTGCCTGGATAGTCACCTGCAAAAGCCTATGTACTTCTTTATCTGCAATATGTCTGTCATTGACATATTTTATTCCAGTGTTACTGCTCCAGGCCTGCTGCAGATTGTCCTAATGGGCATTCAGACAATATCTTTCCAAGGCTGTATGACCCAACTCTTCTTCTTTAACTCCTTTGGAAGCATGGAGTATATGCTACTCACCTCAATGGCATATGACCGCTATGTTGCTATATGTCACCCATTGAGCTATCACCTGACCATGAACAGAGGAACCTGTGTAACACTAGTAGTTCTTGCTTGGTGGTTTGGTTTCCTCGCTGCTGTCCCCATAAGTGTCCTAATATCTTCTCTTTGTTACTGTTCATCTATCGAAATTAACCACTTCTTTTGTGATCTTACACCATTATTAAAGTTAGCCTGTGATGACACATCTGCCACTGAGTATGTGATATTTGCAGAGGGTGCATTTGTTGTCCTTAACTGTTTTTTGCTGACATTGACCTCTTATATCTATATAATCTCCTCTATCCTTAAGATTGACTCCAGTGAAGGTAGATACAAAGCCTTCTCCACCTGCGCATCACATCTAACAATTGTTATTCTCTTCTACTCAATGATCGCCTGTATGTACATGAAGCCATCGTCTTCATACTCTTTAGAGGAGGGAAAAGGTCTTTCTGTGCTTTATGTCAACATTGTACCTATGTTAAATCCAATTATATATTCATTAAGGAACAGGGATGTGAAAGAAGCATTCACAAGATTAGCACTTTTAAAAAATAGTGTCTTTAGTTAATACTAATACAAATGTATATAAACCTTCCCCTTACATAAAATATATTTGTTGGTGATGTTTAGAATAGTTTGCTTATATACCATATATCACACACTGCAATAACCAGACTTTTTAGACTTGTTTTAGCTTTTGTCATTGGTCATTTTTAAGGATAAACAATTACAAGCAAAACAAAATATAGTGTTTTTACCCTGGCTTTTTCCAACTCAATTACATCGTTGATTAACCTGATGCATTTTTACTATTCTCCAATCTCATAATAAATACTTACTGTATTAGACTGAATAATGTAAGATATGATCTACATTTTTTTTTACATTATTGTTTGAGTAAAGCCTAAAATGATAAACAAAAAAATCCCTGCTAAAATCATATCATTGTATGTGTGTTTGGTCCTACAGTATTATTTACATCAATATCATTTAGTCAAATTGGACTACCTCACAACTCACACTATTGTTTTCATCAGTATTGGTTACACATCTATTAAACGTAGTGGCACAGATGCGTCCAAAACTGTCAGAGCTTTAAAAATACATGATATATGACCCAAAGTTGGGACTCTGACCGTTGTAGAGTTAGGACCAAAACAGAGAAGCCTTGTAAGTGGCTGGTGGCTTATTATATGTCTGCAGATGTATGTAGCGAATTATCTGACTTTTATTTTAAAGAAAAAATGTTATGGTTCATTACTGGTTAATTGCAAGAGTGCTGTGGTGTCTTTTTGTATTTGTGTAAATTACCCATACCTTGCAGCACCTGCTCTATATTAACTTATAAATTGATTTGAGAAACCTCCATTTTTGTGTGTCTGGGATGGCAGCTTACAGGGGGTGCTGTTTCAGAGTGGCTGTTTTGGAGACTTGGGGACCTCTGCCAGGGATGAGCTCTCAAATTAAAAATACATGATATATGACCCAAAGTTGGGACTCTGACAGTTTTAGAGTTAGGACCACCAAAATAGAGAAGCTTTGTAAGTGGCTGTTGGCTTATCATATATCTGCAGATGTATGCAACTAATTATCTAACTTTTATTTAAAAGATAGAAAGTTATGATTAGTTGCTGGATAATTGCAAGAGTGATGGGGCTTCCTATTTGTATTTGTGTAAACTACTCTTTTCTTACAGCTTCTGTTGAATATTATCTTATAAATAGTTTTGAATATATATATATATTTACACAAAATATGGAAGTTGCTCACATCAATTTATAGGTTAATGGAAACAGGTGTATGAAAGGTAGGGGTAATCCAGGGATATCACGACCAAGCTTATCAAATGATTATATGCTGATTTGTCCTGGTTCATGTCTTTGGGAGTGCTGTTCTTCGTGTACTGTATATATATTTCTTTTTCATCATTACTACTCTCTATTGTGCCTACTGTGCACCTACTGTGCACCTCAGAAATTACTCCGGTGGATGAATGCCGTTTTCCTGCAAGTTAAAAAAAACAAAAAACAAATTCTCCTGATTTGCAATTAAAGATGGCTGTTTTTATTAACCCAACATTTCAAAAACAATTTAATCCCTATGAAAGTATAATTGTGACTTAAACGTTGGATTAATTAATACAGCCAGCTTTAATTGCAAGACCAAGGGCCAGATTTACTAAACTGCGTTGGAGATGTTGCCCATAGCAACCAATCAGATTTTAGTTGACATTCTCCAATATGTAAAAAGAATGTGAGCGCTAGAATCTGATTGGTTGCTTTGCTTAAGGCAACATCTACAGTTTTACAAACCTACAGCTTAGTAAATTTGGCCCCAGCAGTTGCTATATATATATATATATATATATATATATATACACACACATACATGTAAAGAATGTGATAAAGAAAACCGGAGGTGCCTGTGGTTTCTTTGTAGAATAATTAATAAAGTGCTCGTGCTTTTCAATTCATAGGTGAGACAATAGTGAGAGATAAAAGCGTACCAGATATTAAATGAAATGATGCAAATTCAAGGTATCTTTATCTCTTGGTCTGGGATCCTTCTACTGGTAGGACTTTCATCAAAAGGTAAACCGAATAGGGAAAAAGCACATAAAAAGCAACCTAGTGCAGTATTTCCAACTAATTTAATTAATATAAAAAATAAATAAAATATGTGTACATCAAACAGAATAAAAATAGGCTTATCTGAATATTTTATTCAGGATAAAAGCACACCACTCATTTACAAATGCTCAAACATGTTTCGTTCTTTGGATTTATCCTGTGGACTTCATCAGGGAGTTTATCAATCAAGAAACCACGAAGGGGTTAAATAGCTTAAAACGTGCCCTTTTCTTTAAGGGATCGCGCATGTGCAGTACTTAGTATTGGGAGAGAATACCTGGGCACCATCTTTGAAAAGGGCAATCGTTCATATAACTTTAAAATGGTACAGACTCTTCATAAGGCAATAGAAATAATGGGCCTCATCCAGAACAACGCTTCTGAGCGAATTTACGCGTGGCGGAGACATAAAATCACCTATTTGTAAGTACTGTGCATGCGCACCATAGAAAATACGCTCATTAGCGTAGCGTAATTGTAAACGTATGGGCCATTCACGTATGTGTCACGTAAATACTTACGTGTGGGCGTGCCAATTTTACGTTACTCCAAAATACGTCTGAAATATGTTAAGCAGGCGGGGGTTGTATTTAAAGTGTTCAGTATGGGCGTACTTAGCTGCGTAAATTCGTCTTGCCCATACGTACGTGTTGTGCGTATGACTGCGGTTACGTTGGCAAAAGTTAAGGTAGGGTTTGGAAAGCGTATCTTGACAAAATATGTACGTTCAAGGGGGGTGCCGAGAGGAGTGTAACGAATTTACGTACACGAAAATACGCTACGCGAATAAACGTAGGCAAACGTACTTCTGGATCTACCCCAATGTTCCTAAGATAGAGACGAATGTGGCTTTTAAGCGTTTTTAAAAGTGCCTAAGAACGTAGTTTCTATAGACACTCACAGCAGCTAGTATTTACGAGACCGGACTTTCCACGCATGCACGATGTCTATTATCTGCTGAACACTCTATCTCGGCTGCTAGAAATGTGTTTACCATTACCATGCTGGTATCTTCCCTATTAGTACAAAACGGACAGTAGTAATTTAACAGAGAGCATGGATTCATTTACAACAATACATTAGTAGATATGGATACATAAAAATAGCTAAACAACCTATCTTTTGTTTAACATTCTATGTCTAACTTACTACATTAGAACAGCTAGACAGCAGACACAATATAAGCATAAATGCAAACTAACAGGTCAGTATAGTTCATAAATACAGAATAAATATCCATAAAAGTAGAATAAATACAGCTGTTTAAAAGTATATATTACATGTTGAATAATTCATAGATTAATATTAAAAAACGGCAATTCATATCAAAATAAGTAGACATTAAAACTTAAAATTTCCTTTGAAAGCAATAGATTTAGTAACTCATCACCTAAAAATATTGGATTCGGTGTACCATAGAAGTAAGACACACGTCTATCCAAGGCTGATACCACCTAAATAACCCTAATCATTAGGTAATGTCTCTAACTATATATATATCATAAAGGGCTTCATTCAAACCTAAATACAGGTATCTATATACGTAAAAAAAAATTATTTTAGCAAAATAATCAGATCTATTGCACTGCAGGGTCCAGTTCAAAAACGGGGGAGGGCTATTTATAGAAAAATTGGACATTCAATACAGGAATGGAAGTAAGACACAAGTCTATCCTCCCCTACCCCATTTATACGATAATTTAAGGGTACAATCGTTAATCAAACTCATATAAAGCTACAAAAAAATATAGAAGTATATAATAAATACATACATATAACCATTTTTACAATTTAAAAAAAAAATAATTATAAAAGAGTATAAATTAAAAAAACAGTGGCCAAACCAATTACTTATAAAAAAAAAAGGGTCAATTTCGTAGTTTTCATTCAAACCTGAAGGGATCAAAGTATTTAGTTTATAGATCCACTTCATCTCCCTCTGTGATAATTTTTTCGGGAGGTCGCCACCTCTATTAAACAGGCATACATGTTCAATTATTTTAAAGGTTAAATCTGTAGGGTCTGCATTGTGATGATGAAAGAAATGTTCTGATATGGAGTGACTCATAACTTTAATATTTATATTTCTAATATGCTCCTATATTTTAAGTCTAATATTCCTTTTTGTTTTGCCTACATATTTTTTCTTAAATGAGCATTCCAAAAGGTATATTACTGATGTAGTAGAACAGTTCATGAATTCTTTAATTTTAAACTCCTTACTATCATTAAAATTAGTAAAAGGCTTGCTATTTTTATTACTATACAGTGTGAACATTTGAATGATCTAACACATTTTTTGCCCCATGGGTCACTTTGTACATTGGTAGATCTGGCTGACAGATTACTCGGGGCAAGGATATCCTTGAGATTCCCTGACTTATGGTAAACAATTTTGGGTTTGTCGGGGAGTACCTTATTCAGTATTGTATCTGACCTAAGGACTTCCAGTGTTTTTCTAATGATTTTTTTATTAAATTTTCAGCACAGTTATAATCCATAATGAATAAAACCTTATTTTCATGCAA
Organism: Limnodynastes dumerilii; assembly: GCA_011038615.1. NCBI lineage: Eukaryota > Metazoa > Chordata > Amphibia > Anura > Limnodynastidae > Limnodynastes > Limnodynastes dumerilii. Next base: position 45,463 of record WWET01003608.1, read on the forward strand.
TATTTTAGTCTTATATTGTAGTAATGATTGTCTACATTTTCAGCCCTTTTCTTTGCCTCACTAATCAATCTCATAGGATATTCCCTTTCTTTGAATCGTCCTGCGTGCATATCAAGTTGACCTCACTACAGTTTCTTTTTATGCGTCAAAATTGAGAGAATGGAATAATATTCCTCCATTTATTTAAATGACTGCTAGAATAATGCAGATAACTATTTTTATCTACGTTTTTAATGTAATTTTTAGTCAAAATATTATTCCCTTATGATAAAGTGCTAGATCTAAATATGCTATTTTTTCCTTAGATATGTTAGAGGTAAATTTTAGATTATAATCATTCTCATTAAGATATGATAAAAAAAAACCAGTTAAAAACTGGGCCCTTCCAAATTATTAAAATATCATCGATATATCTTTTATAGTAATAAATAAAACTGTTAAAAGGGTTATTATTAAAAATACATTTATGTTCCCAGCTGTCCATATGTAGATTTGCAAAACTGGGAGCTAAAATGGTACCCATTGCGGTTCCGCATACCTGTACATAAAATTTCTCTAAAATGTTTTAATAATTATGCGATAAAATAAAATTAATAAGATCACATAAAAAGATTTAGAGTCTTTTTCTAAAAATTCAAAAACAGATTCCACACCTTTTTTGTGGTCTATAGATGTATATGGTGACTGTACATCTACTGTTACCCAACTGATATCGGTTAAAGTTTGTAAAACTGAGGTGATCTTTAAGAAAAGTGGGTAATTCTTTCACATAATTCTTAAGAAAGACTTCTACATATTCAGATATATGTGATGTAAGAGACCCTATTTCTTCTATTATTGGTCTACCCAGTGGTTTAATAAGGTCATTATGCACTTTCGGCAAATAATAAAAAATGGGTATGATGGGATTAGTAATTAAAAGATACTGGAAGTCTTATTTATTGATAATATCATTATATAGACCTTGAAGAAGCAATGGTCTTAAATTATCTAAAAAAAACTCTCAGAAGGATCACTTTGTAGTGGGTTATAAGAAGATGTATCTCCCAACAATCTCATAGCTTCTAGTTCATAGTAAGATCTATTTAAAATCACTAGACCACCTTTGTCCGCTTTTTTGAATACCAACTCATTATTATTTTTTAAAACATCCAACGCTTTCTTTTCATTTATATTCAAATGATCATTATATTTTTTAGTATCATCAATTTTTTCAAAATCCCTTTTAACAATGTTGAAACAAAAATTCCTTAGTTGATATTTTCTGGGATATTGAAGAACTCATAGTTAAGGAAACTAAGGCTTGGTGGGAAATTGCAGGTATGTAGCAATATCTCAAGGTAGATAGAATCCCCAGAGGTCTAATATTTAATAATTTACTACAGGTGTTTAAGCACCATTATATCGATTGTTTTCT
>WWET01003608.1:47231-59762 GCA_011038615.1 Limnodynastes dumerilii
GTCGTGTCCAAGGTTCAGATTACATAAAGAGTCAGTCCACTATATGAATTTAAAACAAAACTAGCACAAAGTTTAATAAGACAGAAAGCACAACACCCACAGTCAAACCAACACAGGGAAGCGCTACTCATCCACACACTATAACCGCAACAAATATACCTGCATCATCATGCAACAAATTTTTAGCCTTACATACCAAAAGTACATGACCCGCCTACACAACCGTACCATAGTGGAGAAGCAAGACAGAACTACAACAAACCAACAGGCAACCCAGAGACAGACTACAACCGAGCCAGCATCAGAAACAGACCTCAATTCCACCATAACAGACCTAGACTCCACAAACACATTCTCTATTTCCGAAACCAAAGATGATACAGAGTACACAAACAAAATATTACACTCATTCGAACAAAGTTGGTTAGACCTAAACCAAGACAACCCAGGTCCAGACACAACAATATCTAATACAACTGTGACAGACCGAGACAACCTCCTCATAGACCTAGACCAGGGAGTGAGCACATCCAGACAACCCTACTTTTTTAGGACTAAAGATAGTGACCCCACACCCAACCCCTCCATCAAACACTCCATCACAATAGCAAAAAAGAAAATTAGAAGAACCAGTAGAGGAAACAGAGGGGGCAAAAAAAGGAAAAACATTACAAAACAGGGACTTGGGACCGACAACAACGAGAGAAACCTACAACCCATAGGCATATTTAACCTCAGTTCCACACCACTAAATAATAATCATATTTCAGTACTTAACAAAGGTCTGAAATTCACCCCCAGCAATAAACCAAACCCATTCCACATATATCTGGACCTCCACAAGTATACCAGGAAACTAACCCTTAAGAACTCCTTCACCAAACAGCCTTTAACCACAGGCGCTACCACCGACACCAGTTTCAAACAGACCTTATTAAAATCCAGATCAAGGGCTGGATTCAGAGCTCCGGCCGCAATGCAATTGAGGCCGGAGTTCTGCGAAAAGTGCTACTGTGCATGCGCAGTAATTTTGGAACGTAATTTACGTTACTTCTTGCAACGTAGATTGCGTACACGCGGTTTTAAAGACCGCGTAGATTATTTGAAGCGATAGTTATACAGCTGAAAGAATAACAGGCAGTACAGGATGCACAGCAGAATCATGTGTGGACACTTGGTATTGACAGTCGCAGCATAGGCAGACGGGCATAATGTAAATGCAAGGTGTATCCCCAATCAAGAAGAGGAAAAAAACATACTAATACTTATCCTCTCCGGACAAGCAGTTTGTCTCACTCTCCGTTATGATCGTAGGTGCCACAATCAGCTTTAGATGTTCACTTGCGGCAACAGTGGGCTCTTTGTTAGTTAGTAGGTTGCTCCTAGAGCCCACAACGTAATAGTCAACTGTCTGTAATTCCGCTTATGGCTACAAAGATTCCAGTACCTCCACGCTGCGGTAATAAACTCTCCCTTTCAAGGATATTTAGACCGGTCCGTGTCGCTGCAGCACTAACGTATTCCAAACAGTCAAACGCTTCTGATTCCAAAACAGTCAAGCGTTTCTGATAGCAGGTGCAGACATTATTAAAAGTTAAATACAACTCTTCTCACGCGTTTCATCCATCGGATTTCATCAGAGGATACAGTGAGTAAGAATGGCATACTCACCCATTCACTAAAAAACAGTAGGAAGTGGTAAGTATTCGAAAATGAGCTTTCGCAAGTCCCATTTTCGGTAATTACACTCTCAGAGCGGAGAGTGTAACCGCTAAAACTTGCTGCCTATCACATATACACATTATTAAAAGTATTATACTATATCATTCTGTATCTATCAATTCTCATAGATTCTCCTGGTTTGATTATTTTTTAAAAATAAAAATCCATAATGCACTAGTCTATACAACAGGTGCATCCCAGTACTAGTGCTGGAATTGGCAGTCCTCCTAATACTTCTTCAACTTGTGCTACTGAAAATAGTACATGGGGGCATGACCTGGCTGCTGAAGAGAGCGGACATGCCTGGAAAGAGCTCCTCAGCCACCCTATTGAGAATCACCCTATTGGGGTTCAAAAATCAATTTTGCTGCTTGTCCCCACTACCCTATCACCCTCTATCCTCCCAGAGCCCGGACTGGGACCACTGCCGGTCATCCATGCGGCGGTCTGGTGCTCTCCAGGGAAGGCAGGTCTGTCCCAGCCCTGCTAAGGCGTCATGACACCTGTCCACTGCTGACCCCCGATGGAGTGACCCCTGCAAGGGGAATTCATCCCCAGACTCACCCTCTCCTGACCTGTCCTCTGAAGGCACAGCTGTACCAGGAGACCACCGCTGGCTGGGATTAGGAACCTCCAGGACCCAGTAGGCGGCCGCCATCTTGTCCCCCACACAGTCTGCGGTATGGGCGGGAAAACTTCTTCACTCTGCCTGTCTGCCCCTGCGACAGGTGGGTGGTAGATCCAAGTCTGCCACTGCACTGGAGTGCAGTTTCATCCCTGTGCAGTTTCAGGTCTGGCCCTGCTGGATGGACCCAGTCCTCTCCCCACTTTTGACAGCATGCCTGGATGCTGTGTGGTCGGCTCCTGTGTGATCCGACAGTGATTGTCACCCTTTTGGCTGAGCTGAATGGAGCCAGTCCCTCTGCCATCCATCTGTCATGGAGGAGCACCCACACACTGAACTCTGCAGTGGACCCCTGTCGAGGCTCACATGCCTTTAGCCTCTGCTCTGATACCACTTCTCTCTGCCCTTGATATCCTTGAGGTGACCCCAGCCAACTTGCTACCGAAGGATCTGGCCAGAGACACCTATCTCAGCAGGACAGTATCCCATTGCTCTATTGTTCTGTCCCCCTTGGGCTGAGATCCCTATCTTTTCAATAAGCTGCCCCTTCAAGATCGCTCTTATTCATTTGCTGTGTATTTCACAGGCAATACATTGTAAGAGCTATTTGTAGTGCAAGAGCTCCACCTTCTGAACATACAGCACACTGCATTCAATTGTGTCTTCTCTGAGCTTTCATCTGAACTTACTGGGGGAAAACTCCTGTCCCTGAAACCTCTGCTACCCTTAGCCCAGGCTAGGGTGCTCACAGACTGTCCGCTCAATAGGTCCTCTACCCAGTCCTCAACGGATACCTTAAATTCCCGAAATTGCCACTCCCTAGGGGTGGGCTGAGGTACCCATCATGTGACCTACATCTACTCCATTAAAAATTGAAGGAGGAACAGTCTCAATGAAGTAACCATCGAAAGGTTGAGCTCTCGCTATCCTTTATAGCTCTGCTACCTGCACAAAAGCACAACTTCCCCAATCAGACCTTCTACAATTTCTCGCACATCATCGCCCATCTTCCCTAATTCTAGAAACTCTCACGATGTCCAAACCATCCTAACAAGCTGCACCCCTTGGCATTGGAAAGAACCAACCTACATCCACACCTCCTGTGGTATCACATTCTGAATTCAACTAGATTTTAAAATGCCTTTAAATTCCCATTAAGCAGGAAGTTGAACACCACCTCCAAGAAGATGTACAAGCCCAATTAATCTTCATCCAAGCAGATGCCTCTCAAATGGGTGACAAAGTCACATCCCTGGAGGCTTCTGGTGATGGCAATGCAGAAATCTTCACCAAAATGCAGGAGAGGATGGACATACAAGATAGAGAAATGAGGGACCTGCAGTGCAGAGTAGAAGACCTCGACAATAGAAGTCGCCGTTATAATTTCAGGATACACAACATTCCCAAATACATTTTTAACAAGTTCCTAGGTGCCCATCCAGACAATACAATCCTTGGACTACAATAAGCTTGAACCTTGAACTAAATAAAATCTACAAAAGTGCCATAAACGAAGAGCCAACAATCCTAATGATGACACTGGCCTAATCCAGGTGAACCCCTGAAATTCAATAATAAAGCTATACTCTTTACATCTCCTGATGCTGAGTTCTTACCTGTAGTGAACTCTCACAAGGTCTCTCGGGAAGCTTGGAGTTCCTTATTCTTCATCCCAGTTCTCTCTAACTCTGCTATAGATGCATTGTTTCTAAATGATGTTAGTTCTTTAGTGAAAAAATACGTCAGACTAAACCTATGTACTCACTATGTGTAGCAGTCTTCCCAGTTTACTAGCTGTATTGTTAAATTGTTATTCTGTTACAATTTTGTTACTATCTCCTAGTAATTAACATACAGAAGTTGGATCCCCTAAGTACCGTTCCCACTCCCACACTTTTGCACATGTCCATCATCAGGTCCTTAGATGCGGAATTCCATTCCCATACCTCTTACAGGTCAATATTTTCAGCTGTTATTGTGTATCATCATTTCGGTAATGTACTTCTTGTTTTTCTATGTCTTCTCTCTCTTTTCTTTCTTATCCTCTCCATTTCTCTACCCAAGGCCAGGAACTCTTTTTCTTCTTCTTTATCTAATAAAATTGTCTATTTTTTATTTACCTTTTAAAACATTTTAAAGAAAATTTAAGTTAGAGTTACATACTACATTTAATCTTTACCATATTTTTTACTTACTCACGTGGTCAATGGCCATAGTACCCAGTTTGCACACTCAGCCACAGATAGACAGTGTATGGTAGTATGTACAAACCTCAGTCTTGTGAGCTATGAGTTGGTTTAATTTGACTGGGAATGACTGGATATTCATGTTCATAATGCTTCAAGAGCAAACACATAAACATTTTATAATTATAGTGTTTTATAACAATTAAAAAAAAAAAAACAGATCCAAAACCAAAATGTTTGAGGGTTATTGGGGCAAAACCAGGACCAGAACCAAAACACAACCAAGATTTAGAACCAAAACCAGAACCAAAACCTAAACATGGGGTTGGTGCTCATCTCTAGTTTTCAACATAGCCCTTATTTAACCACAAATGATTCATATGACGACCTTGCAGAAGACAATTGTGTTTAGATGGTTGCCATGGAGATATTGCCAGCCTGATTTAACATCATCATTATGGAATCCTAAATCTGCCCCTAAGTCCAGTGCTTTTCCACATCACGGGGAAAGTTCCCATGCTTATTTTCCCTCCTAAGTACGGAAAATACACACGAAGGTTCCAAACCACACTCTTTTCCCATCCACTTTTCTAAAGTTTTTACGAGACTGCACTGGCAGGCCTCCTCTTACTTAAAAAGACTGCACGTAGTATTATATGTTATATGCCTATATACTAGGTGCTATGTAGATTCCATAGTCACCATGACTTATGTGTGAATCAGGGCATATGATATCCTAATCACTAGTCACTGGAAGATAATGGACCAGATCCTGAGGTAAGTATGTTAGCGTATTTATGCTAGTCGATGACGTCAAATCGGCTATTTGTAATTACTGCGCATGCGCGCAGCAGATGTTACCCGACGTAATTCTGTACGTACGTACCATCAGCGTAACTATGAACAAGGGGGCGGAGGTATCAATACGACACCCAAAATTACGCTTTGTAGGTCGAGGGAGGTATTTAAATTGGACAGTATGGGCCGGGTTAGGCCGTCACGTACATAAATCCATTACATACGTCAGTACTTACGCTATGAAAAGTTAAGGTAGGGTTTCGGCAGTGTAAAACGGCCAAAGTACGTACAAGCGAGGGAAGTGCCTATGGGAGTGCATAGAAATTGCGTTCTAGCGTAACTAGCCCATAGGTCTGGATTTACCCCAATGAATGTAATAGTAGTCATTTGACTTCAGTAGTTCTCTTCTGCTTAAATGATTTTATGAAGGAGATATTCAATGAAATCATGTTTTTAAATCATCGAAAATTGGTTGTCCTTCTCTGGAGAGCAAGCAAGATACAGGCGACTGCTGACATGATCCACACTTATGTCTGGCTGCTATAATCTTGCACTAATCCTGATATGAACAGAAGCTACAGCAACTTCAGGATTTGACTGCAAAAAGTCACAAATTAGAAAGCAAGATCACAGGATTTTCTCCTTGGAGCACAGAGCTGTTGTCCATTTATAAAGAAGCGTGTGAGCAGTGGATTAAAGAACTAAGCCTTGGCAAAAGACCCACACAAGAAACTCTAACTAAATTAAGAAGGTGGACTGAGAGAAAAAGGAAAACATCTTCAGTTGCCTGTTCCCATTTCTAAAATGATAAAACTAGTATTTTACCAACATAAGAGCCATGTGGCATCTTCAGTCTGCCCAGTTACCATAAACCAACTCTTATGCAGAAAAAGAGAGGAGAAAAATATAGATCAATGCAAATAATATTAAAATTATCACTATTCATTTTCTTGTAAATTTTCTATATGTATAGTAAAATCTTTGTAATAAAAAGAAAAAGGAAAAAGTTACTTTCAGATTTATTGTATTTAGTCTATTTAGTCATTTATGTTACAGTTTTTATAATGCAATTTTAAGAATTAATCAGTTTTACACATTAATGTAAAATGATATAAAGCTTCATTTCAGAATACACTGTATGCTACGCTGTCAGGACACCTGGTAGGAGCAGCTGGTTCTTTTACACATGTAGCTTCAAATAGGCTGCCTGATACTGCAATTTCCTATTTTAAGTATTCTTCAGCTATCTAATGTAGTGAGTATACTGTTGAGTAAAAAAAACAGATGTAAGCAAGGAAGAGAAAAGAGGGTGTATAATAAAGTACAATGGAATAAATAAGGAGTGTAAGAAATCAGCACAGAGAAGTAAATAAACCAGTAAGCTAAAATAAGCAATAAAATGTAAAAATTTGGTAATATACAGGTAAACTCAAACCAAAACGTAGTGCCAATCCCACAGATGTTTCTCAGTACATTGGTTTATTCACCATAAAATAAGTACTAAGTAAAAGGCTAAACAATAATCAAACATTACAAATATATAAGGTGCGTGTAATCAGGGATAGTCCCATACCAAAGTGCACTGTGCTCCTGGGGGAAATTAGCAGCAGTAATGGACATCGAAGTCGCAGATGGAGACAATCCTGAACGGATGCACAGAAGCTGAGGGATGAGTGTTCCTGGATAGAGCACTTGGAGGATCCTTGACGCGTTTCAGGGCTGGCTCTTTCTCAAAAGTGATGCTCCTGTTGATGAAGTTCCGTCTCATATGTAGTGGTTGATTGATAATTGTCAGGATGACGCTTGTAAACTTCTGCCTATCAGGCATGTAGTTAGTCTGTAGGCTACGCTAATTACCATTTAAAATCAATACTTAACAGAAGCATAAAGAAGAAATAGTGGAGATAAAACATAAGGGAATATTGATATAACTGGAATAGAGCACATCAGTAATTTAATGACATACATTCCAGTTAAATGGAGAAAAGATGTATCAGCAAGTGACAAAAAACAACTGTTGACGTGAATAGAATGTAACCTATTTATAAAGACATAACTCAATGAAATCCAATAATAAAGTATACGCTGAATAGAAAAAAGAAAAAAAGGGGTGTCCACAGGAGTGGAAGATACCTGGTATAATATATAAGAACCACGATTGCCCAAAGAAGGCTGCTAAATATATAGAAATTATACCAAACAATGAACCATAAAATAGGAATCATAATCAAAGGGGATATCAGAATATGAGAGAATTATACTGTGCGAGGGAAAACTAAAAGGGCCTGGATTTTAGGTAACCTATTATAGCTGGGAAGGACAAGAGGGAAATAAATTCACTAGAGGGAAATATACAAAAATAAATAAATAAAGAGTACACATGTTAAGGTATATAGTGTATAAATTGTTTATATAATCATGAAAAAAGTTACTACATTGCAACATAAACCAGTTGGTAGAACGGGATTCTACATTCAAAGCCACCGGGCGTATAAAAAAGTACTCTACAGACTTAAGTTCAATCATTTTAAAGGTGATTCAAACATTAAAATGAATTGGCTGGATCCAGAACTACGTCCGTCTTCCATAGACGGACGTAGTTCAATAAACAGTAGCTACTGCGCATGCGTAGCAGCTATTGTACGTAATCTGCTTATCGTTTTGATACGTAGATTGCTTATATGCGGTCTAAAAGACATATACGCAAGCATATACGCAATCTATGTATCGAAACCATACGCAGATTACGTACAATAGCTACTACGCATGCGCAGTAGCTACTGTTTATTGAACTACGTCCGTCTATGGAAGAAGGACGTAGTTCTGGATCCGGCCCAATGTTCTTCAAAAATTAAACAAAAAAGAAATATAAAGTAAGATTAAATATATCTTATTCTGTTTAACTTATCAATCAATGAACAATCCACTCACCCTATTTCTTTCATCAAAACGCAAAAAAAAAAAAAAAAAATAACATGTCCACTAATGAAGACTACTAATCTACTTAGAACAACCGCAATGTGGTTACATTATTTTCTCTTAAATATAAATCCTAGATAAAATTATTTCCATGCTGATTAATTAGTTATACAAAGATATATTGCTTTTACAATACACTGATGAATTCTGTACATTACATCTCAGGGGTTTCAGAATAAAAATGAATAAATACCGCTATTCCAAGGGCCATAAGAATGTCTGTTACATAATTATGATATTACATCATGCTGAACAACACAGTGAAACGTTCAACATAAATGCTGCCCTAAGTCCTTACATCTGCCTCTCAGTGTCTTGCAGTTACTGGAAGATATGGCCTCATGTCTATCAGATGGATTCATTGCAAATGGTAAAACAAGGTGTAAACAGTATTATGTAGCAGTCCAAATATTGTCACTTGTGGTAAACTGTGAATTTAAATGCATATGCCCCATTATAGTTACAGTATATGCTATCCTATTTATAAAAATAATCTTAGTACTGCATATTAAATTATACAATGTTTGCTACTGTTACTTGTTTCTAAATCCCTCTGTCGTATTAATAAATATAGTAATGTGCTCTTTTTTTATCTATCTATCTTGTTAATTTTTTTCCCATCTGCATTGTTCCTAGAAACTCTGGCTCAAAAGCCCTCAAATAGTAGTAAAAGTAGCACAAGTGAGTTCATCATTTTAGGATTTTCTGATTATACAGAACTGAAGGTTCCTCTGTTCTTGCTGTTTCTAGTGATGTATCTTCTCACTATGATGAGTAATTTTTTTATTATCTCTATCATCTGCCTGGATAGCCACCTGCAAAAGCCTATGTACTTCTTTTTATGCAATATGTCTCTTACTGACATATTTTATTCCAGTGTTACTGCACCAAACCTGCTGCAGCTTGTCCTAATGGGCATTAAGACAATATCTTTCCAAGGCTGTATGACCCAACTCTTCTTCTTCAACTCCTTTGGGTGCATTGAGTATATGCTACTCACCTCAATGGCATATGACCGCTATCAAAAAAAAAAAAAAAAAATAACATGTCCACTAATGAAGACTACTAATCTACTTAGAACAACCGCAATGTGGTTACATTATTTTCTCTTAAATATAAATCCTAGATAAAATTATTTCCATGCTGATTAATTAGTTATACAAAGATATATTGCTTTTACAATACACTGATGAATTCTGTACATTACATCTCAGGGGTTTCAAAATAAAAATGAATAAATACCGCTATTCCAAAGGCCATAAGAATGTCTGTTACATAATTATGATATTACATCATGCTGAACAACACAGTGAAACGTGAAACATAAATGCTGCCCTAAGTGCTTACATCTGCCTCTCAGTGTCTTGCAGTTACTGGAAGATATGGCCTCATGTCTATTAGATGGATTAATTGCAAATGGTAAAACAAGGTGTAAACAGTATTATGTAGCAGTCCAAATATTGTCACTTGTGGTAAACTGTGAATTTAAATGCATATGCCCCATTACAGTTACAGTATATGCTATCCTATTTATAAAAATAATCTTAGTACTGCATATTAAATTATACAATGTTTGCTACTGTTACTTGTTTCTAAATCCCTCTGTCGTATTAATAAATATAGTAATGTGCTCTTTTTTTATCTATCTATCTTGTTAATTTTTTTCCCATCTGCATTGTTCCTAGAAACTCTGGCTCAAAAGCCCTCAAATAGTAGTAAAAGTAGCACAAGTGAGTTCATCATTTTAGGATTTTCTGATTATACAGAACTGAAGGTTCCTCTATTCTTGCTGTTTCTAGTGATGTATCTTCTCACTATGATGAGTAATTTTTTTATTATCTCTATCATCTGCCTGGATAGCCACCTGCAAAAGCCTATGTACTTCTTTTTATGCAATATGTCTCTTACTGACATATTTTATTCCAGTGTTACTGCACCAAACCTGCTGCAGCTTGTCCTAATGGGCATTAAGACAATATCTTTCCAAGGCTGTATGACCCAACTCTTCTTCTTCAACTCCTTTGGGTGCATTGAGTATATGCTACTCACCTCAATGGCATATGACCGCTATGTTGCTATATGTCACCCATTGAATTATCACCTGACCATGAACAGAAGAACCTGCCTAAAGCTAGTAGTTCTTGCTTGGTGGTTTGGTTTCCTTGCTGCTATTCCCATTAGTGTCCAAATATCTTCTCTTTGCTATTGTTCATCTATTGAAATTAACCACTTCTTTTGTGATACTGTACCATTATTAAAGTTAGCCTGTGATGACACATCTGACACTGAGTATGTGATATTTGCAGAGGGTGCAATATTTGTCCTTAACTGTTTTTTACTGACATTGACCTCTTATATCTATATAATCTCCTCTATCCTTAAGATTTACTCCAGTGAAGGTAGATACAAAGCCTTCTCCACCTGCACATCACATCTAACTATTGTTATTCTCTTCTACTCAATGATCGCCTGTATGTACATGAAGCCATCGTCTTCATACTCTTTAGAGGAGGGAAAGGGTCTTTCTGTGCTTTACGTCAACATTGTACCTATGTTAAATCCAATTATATATTCATTAAGAAACAGGGATGTGAAAGAAGCATTCAAAAGATTGTCACTTTTAAAAAATAGTGTCTTTAGTTCCTATTAATACAAATATTCATAAGCCTTCCTCTGAATGATGTTTATAAAACTTTGCTCATATACCATATAACACATACTGCTTAAACCAGTTTACAACTTCTAAACAGCATTAACCATGACCACTATTAATAGTTACTTAGTAATTTTTTGTAAACCTATTGAATGTCATTTATTTACTCTCTGTTCTTTTTAGAATAATTATTACGCCACTTTCTACTTTTCCACTTTGACCAAAATCTACTAGGATTTTTTAAAGCAGGTCATATACTTTATGGTAATCAGGCCTAATTATCCTTTAGTGTATGCCAAGGTCAATTTTTTCAAAACACTGACAAGAGTGTATTGTTTTTTAGCCTGAGATATAGTATTGTCGCTATCTAAAATCTCCCCCAATACCCCTAGTCCACATGAATGTGGGATAGACATGATAAACAGTTTTTCATGTTTTTGAATTTTGTAATTGAAGTATCTATTGTCTATGGGATTAATAAGTTTAAACGCATTGTACTATATATGTTTTTATGCATGTTAGATGTTTTTAATACTTAAATACTTATTAGGGAAATCCCGCCCCACTAGCATAAATAGATACTCCCTTTGGCCTTCAGTACCTCCTGACAAAGTTATTTGATATAACGAAACGCGTAGAGGCGGAGATTACCAACTGTGAACTCTCCACGTGCAGCTATATCCACGTGCTGTCCGAGAAGCAGCTTTGCCGTCTGCTCCGGGACGCCGGCTTACAGTCTGCACTGTTGATGCGATTAGACACCAGAGTGTGTGATATGCTAATGATAAAGTTTTGATCTGGTACAAGTACCTTGTATTTTATGTTTCCTTTAATAAATAAGGCTTTATTGCACTTCATTTTAGATACTAGCTGCATGGACTCCTGATCCACACTAACTACGGGGAAGACGCAGTCTTATAGTCTACAGACCTAGTGCAGATTCACTGATACCAACTTTAATGATCAAATCCTCCTTACTGAACTGAACACTGACTTTTTTGGGACTGAGTGAGCGCACCTGTTTTTTTGTATCATATATATATATATATGTATATATATATATATATATATATATATATATACACAAAATAAAGAGGAGACGCAGTCGTCTACAGACCTAGTGCAGATTCACTGATACCAACTTTAATGATCAAATCCTCCTTACTGAACTGAACACTGACTTTTTTGGGACTGAGTGAGCGCACCTGTTTTTTTGTTTTGTATCATATATATATATATATATGAGTATAATGCTTGGCACTAGATGTCTTTGTTGGAAAATAACTCACAACATAGTTAGGATAAAGTGGTGATCCGACGTTTCAGAGTTTTAATTTCACTCTTTCTTCAGAGACATAGTATTACAGCAATGCACAGTGAAGATATATAAATACCTTTGTGAAGCACGTGTGCCCGTCCCCGGCGACCGGAAAATACATGCCAGTTCGGAGGCGTCCCGCCGCAGCCATGGCAACCGGCCACGCGTGATGATGCACTAAGAAGACAAGAGGAAAACAAAAACTTAAATAAATAAAAGATTTTTACACACACACACACACACACACACA